>CAXKVI010000008.1:809569-839624 GCA_964058755.1 Campiglossa producta
ATAGGCATTGGCTGCTTTACCACCTACTGCATAGCAAGCAACGTTGGTTGACGAGCTTGGTAGGTAGGCCAGCGGTAATACAGGTTATGCCTTGATATGAATAATGCGCGTGCCATGCTATGTGATTATGTTGCTAGGTCACTAGCAATAGCATCATATCGACCTTTTGGCACAACAACATCAACAGTTGAATACCGCTGATCCCCAGGGTATTTAAGGCGGTATCATTGCCTTTCAAAGCGCAGTTCTTCTTCGGAAGTAAAGTAAAGTTGCAAGGTAACCAATTAAATATATTATATGAATTAAATTTGTGTTTTACTTATTTGGAATAAGCAATATGTCTTGCTTAACTGGTGCCCAATTAGAAAACGAACCAAGTGTCCTGTGAAAAAATATTAGTCCTTTAAAAGGATAGTGACTTATTAAAAATTAAAATTCTATATTCTTACAAAAGGAAGTGTAAAATTTAACTGTTTAAAATTATCCTTATAAGGAGGAAAAAATATTAAATTTGGAAAAGTGGTAAAAAACAATTAAAAACCTTTTTAAAAAAGAGAATACTGTTCTAAAATAAAAGGATTATATTGCGCAGTGTCACACAAATATATGAATTGACAAATAAACAGTTACCAAGTCAGGAAAAGTGTAACAAAAATAATAAAGAAGCAATATCTAGCTTAAAATATCCTTTCGAATAAAAGGATTAAATAGTGAATATGTGTGGAAACATTTTTGAAAATTATCCTCATGGAAATTTAAATTCTTATTTTCGAATTTAATAAGTTGAAAAGAAAATTTAATTAGTCGTAAAAGGATAAGGAATTTAACTGTGACTGAAAAAAAAAAATCGAAACAAAAATCCTTAATGAAATAAACTATATCCTTTTAAGAGGATCGTAAGAAAAAGGAATTGCAAATATCTACACAAAAATAAATTTGTAACCAACTTTGCGATAAAAAAAAAACAAGGCAAATTTTTGAAAATTAAATGCAATCGATGAAAACCTAAGCAATATCACTACATTCAACTGGCAATCGGATGTGGAAGCGACCAAAATCAACTTTATCGAACGAGAGAGGAAAATACCAGAAATTCCAGCAGCATTAAATGTAAGAAATAATTTATGTTTAAAAATCATTTTTTAATATTTAGAGTAACTAGGCGATTAAAAATTAATTAAAAGATTATTTTGGATTCTGAAAATAAAAACTGTAAAAAATAAATATTAAAAATGGCGTAAATAGATAGTGACTAGTTTATTAGAGTCGACAGTAGAAATAGTTGAACAGAATTTTAGCGAACGGTTGGCAGAATTAAAACGAGAGTTTCAGAGTATTTTGTCCAAACCAATAGAAATGTCAGGCCCTTAACTATTGTCCAAGGTGTGCAAAGTACCCACACGGACCTTAATTTGATTAAGTCTGTACCCGAATTTAAGGGAAAAATTTCTGAATACCCAGCATGGAGAGAAGCAGCTAGATTCGCGATAAGTTATTATACTGAGGGCTCGGAGCCTTACTATATTGCCATGGGTATTTTGCGCAACAAAATAACTTCATCTGCTAATGAAAATCTTAGCGCCTTTAACACCCCACTAAATCTTAAATCCATTATAACAAAGTTGGACCAGTTTATGCAGATAAAAGACCACATATTAGAGAACCAACTCAACACCTTGAGGCAGGGTGAAATGCCTATTAGTGAATACTATGATGCAGTTGATAGGCAACTGACATTGATTTTAAATAAAAAATATTATGACCTATAGCAGCAATGAGCAACTCACTCATGTGTTTAACGTAAAGGAAAGGGAAAATGCTTTAAGGGTATTATTTACGGTCTCAAGCGCCAACTTTGTGATACTCTTTTTTCTGCAAACCCACCGGACCTCCCAGTGCACTTGCTGCAGCACAAGAATTGCAACATAATCTCGAACGATATGAGTTTGCACATACGTATGCTACGGGAAGGTTGCCTCAAGTATATCAAAGTGCTCCATTGTCTAATAATTGGCCTCAACTTAATCGACCAAACAATCCGGTACAGGATCCTGTCCCGATGGAAATAGATCAGGGAACCTCTTGTTTTAGACAAAATCCTCAACAACATTTCACCAACGAAATAGCTTAAATTATCCAAATCCTTATCAACAGCGGTCGCGGCAACGAGCCAACCCTTTCGCCCCATCGCAACAACAGCAGAGGACATCTTATGCTAATAACAGCTCCAATCAGCCACCCTTTGCAACGGCAACAAGCCAACAATTTCGTCCAACCACAACAACAATATAAGAGACCTTATACTAACAGGACCTCCACTCAGGCTCCTGCCCAAAAACTTCAGCGTATCAACGCTATGGGAAACAAGCCATATTCTCCCGAATCGGACGAATATGAAGACCCTTATATTGACGAACCATACTGCTCCGAAATAGGAGAAACCCAATCACCAGATGAGATAAATTTTTTAGGCTAAGATCCAACTTGCCCTTCATCACCCGAACTTTACCAAATGGGCAAGTTCTTAAAATATAGTAGATACGGGAACAGCGAAAAACTACATAAAAAGATATAACTTTTTGAAGGGTATAACCCCAATAAATTATCCCTTTCAATTGAGATCTATTAATGGCGTAAATAAAGTTTCTGAGAAATGTAAAGTAAATATTCTGGGATCGACTGCTACATTTTTTATACTTCGATTATCGAGGCAAATATTAACACTAAGGTTGGTCTCATTTTCCACAAAAACGGAAAAGAGAAACTTAACTTCTTTCAATGCCAAAAAGTAAACATGGCCCAAACAAAAACTCTTGACGAACCCTGTTATATCGAAATTTTGAAGCAGCGCAGTTCTAATGCGTTTGCAAATCCCAATAGAGCTCTCCCATATAACACAAATGTTATCGCAACAATAGACACTTTAACTGATAAGCCAATTTATTCAAGAAGTTACCATTATCCAATCTCGGTAGGAAATTTTGTTAATAATGAAATTGAATCTCTGCTTAAAGACGGCATAATAAGAAAATGCTATTCACCCTATAATTCCCCTGTCCATGTAGTTTCAAAAAAAAGGCTTAGACGACGACGGAAATCAAAAGTTAAGAATGGTTGTCTGGATTGTAAGTCTGGATTTCACCAGATTTTTCTTTCGGAGAAAGACAGGTGCAAAACTGCATTCAGCGTAAACAATGGAAAATATGAGTTTTGTCGTTTGCCCTTAGGTTTGAAAAATGCACCAAGCAAATTTCAAAGGACAATCGACGACATTTTGCGCGATGACATCGGGAAAATATGTCGCGGTACAAAAACGAACTTTTTTTCTGTCCTATGAACCAAATAGACTTTTTCGGAAACTGGACAAAAAATAAAAATACACGTGAATCAGCGATTTTCATGTACACGTGAGAATTTTTTTTTTTATGTATGTATGTACATAAAAAAATCCTGACGTGTACATAAATTTTGAACTTTTTTGGTAGAATTTTCAGAAAATTTTTGAGTATGCAGTTGTGTAGCCCATTTACTCTGAGAATGTGCAAGTTAGAACTCGCTAAAAATTTGACTTGATTTTTTAGAATTTTTTTTGGCTAGAGTGTTGAGTGTTTTCTTCCATACAAGTCACAAACTAAATTTACTTTTGTATGGAGGAAAACACTGAAAGAAAAATTCTGATAATTCAGGGAAAATATGTTGGGAGTTCTAACTTGCATATTCTTAGAGTAAAATTGTATGGGCTACAAAATTGCATACTCAAAAATATTCTGAAAATTTTTCCAAAAAAGTTGAAAATTTTTTTATGTACTTACATTTTTTATTTTTTGTCCACTTTCCGAAAAAGTCTATTTGGTTCATAGCACTTAGGGTGTGTAGAGCAGTGTTATAATTATAAAATTGAACAAGCGGGAATGCGGTTATCGTTAGAAAAATCTAAATTTTTTTAAAAGTGAAGTCGAGTTTTTGGGTTTCACAGTCTCACACAAAGGCATCCAAACATACCCTAGCAAAGTAGATGCCATTCTTAATTACCAACAGCAAAAGTCGTTGAGATCGCTGCGGTCATTTTTGGGTCTTTTCGGCTACTACCGGAGGTTAGTAAGAGACTACGCGCATATATCAAAACCCCCCACAAAATATTTAAGAGGCGACAATGGCCACGTACGCAGTCGACAGTCGAAAAAAGTTAGCATCTTCTTTGATGGCGAAGCAGTCAAGGCGATCAATAAATTAAAGACTATTCTGGCTTCGGAAGACGTCCTTCTTCTACACCCAGACTACTCTAAGCCATTTGAGATAACAACGGACGCCTCATCCGTAACCCTAGGAGCAGTACTTTCACAAAACGGCAAACCTATTACAATGATACATATCTCGTACGCTGTCTAAGGCTGAGGAGAATTATGCACTGAACCAAAAACGTACATGTTTTTTACAAACAAAGTTTTATAGAAGTTCATGCTGATATTTCTTAGAATAAAAGAAAATATTCATAGATTCTAAGAAAATTTTCTTACAATTTTTGAATGAATTCATGCTTTTTGTGGATTTGTTTACATATTTTAAGAAAAAGTTCTTATATTCTAAGAAATAATAATAATAAAATAAAATATTAAATATAATAATAATAAAATAAAATATTAATAAAATATTAAATATTTTCTAAAACACTTCCCGCCCAAGCCGGATTTTTACAAATCAATATTATTGAAACGTTAATTAAAAGTATTTAATAACTGAAAAAATCGTACATATGCATACGACACGTATAATTTTGTTAACATCATCTAAGAGACCCAAAAATTGGTTAAATATGCAAATTAAAGCAAATTACGACAGAATATTGCTGGCCGAATAGTTTTGTAAAAAAAAATATGAAAAGTTAAACATTTTCACTTAATACATTTTTGTTCAAGCGTTTGCCTTTACCATGAATAAAATGGATATATTTATTAAGAACAAGAACAACGCTAAAATGTAAGTTGTGAAAAATACAATTTAAAACCAAATTTTGAGTATCCCTTTAAAAAGCCAATTATAAAAAACAGGTTTTTTTATTGAAATTTTCGTACGTTCATAACATAATGTGGTAACAAAACTATAAATAATAAAAGAAAAAAAATTGAAAACGCTAATTAAAATATGTTTGCAAATATATTTAATTTAAGAAGAATAAAATAATTACAACACAAATTTTGAATTATAAATCAAAAACTAAACAATTATATTTTTTTTTTCAACAAAATTTTCGTACAGATACGTTTATATAAAATTAGTTATATTTAATTTAGTAAAAAAAAATATAAAAATAATGGTATTAAAAATCAAATATAATAAATAAAAACTTTTTTTATATGAGTTTTTTTGTAGATATATTTTTAATTCAGTAAAAAACACTCTAAATAATATAATTAAAACACACATTTTTAATTGTACTTAAACGTTAACTACATAAAAAAGAATACAATTTTTTTTACTAAAAATTTCATTTGTTTGCATTTTTGATTTCGTACCAAATTTAAATAAAAAACCAAATATTGTAAAAAACCCTAAAATTTGAAATTGTCTTTGAAAATACTATTGAAAATTTATACAACAATACTTTTATTATTAAATTTAGTAACAACATCTAAAATTCAATTTAGCAGTGAGGAGAAGTGCTCCCTCCATAATTTAAGTACATTCTGTACGTCGGTTACCAGGTCGCCGTTATTGTCCTTACAGGAACTTGCCCCGGTCTTTAAACCTTCCGTCATCCGTCGGATCTTTTCATAGAATTTTCGGGCATCATCCCTGTCCGCCAGCATCTCAAGCTCCTCACACTCACGCCTTTTGGCTTCACGTTTCTTTTTTGCGAAAAGGCCCCTCTCTTCCTTCCTCGCCTCACTATAGCGTTGCCATACACTGCGCGTTGCGCCCGTTCGCAACGTTTCCCTGTATGCAGCGTCCATTTTGTCCGAGGCAGTGCTACATTCCTCATCGAACCAGTTGTTCTTTCGGGCTCGCTGAAACCCTATAGTGGCCTCAGCGGCGGTACGCAATGAGTGAGAGATGTGCTTCCATTGCTCGGTTACATCGTTAGGTCGAGGATTGCCCTCTGATAGCAGGTGTGAGAGTCGAGTGGAGAAATTATCAGCTGTCTGTGTCATGCGCAGCTTCTCGACGTCAAACTTTCCTTCCGTTACTGTGCGCACCTTCGGCGCTGCACAGAGGCGTGTGCGTATCTTGTTAATGGTCCGAGTCGATATTGGGACCACGTGAGCTGTGTCTGCCGTCGATCATGACATGATCAATCTGGTTTCTAGTTCTTTAATCAGGGGACAGCCATGTGGCTTGGTGTATTCGCTTATGCTTGAACCTGGTACTACTGATGACCATATTGCGAGCAGCGGCGAAGTCAATCAACCTAGTGCCGTTGGGGGATGTTATATCGTGGAGTCTGAATTTTCCAACTGTAGGACCAAAGACTCCTTCATTGCCCACATTGGCTTTAAAGTCGCCGAGCACGATTTTGATATCATGCTGGGGGCAGCGATCATAAGTCTGTTCAAGTTTATCGTAGAAGGATTCGTTCTCTGCGTCGTCCGTCTCCTCAGTCGGCGCATAGGCGCAGATAAATGTTATGTTGAAAAACCTCGCCTTGATGCGGATCGTAGCGAGACGCTCGTCCACAGGAGTGAACGCTAATACTTGGCGGCGAAGTCTCCTCTCCACCACGAATCCTACACCACGCGCTTTGCCACTATAGTATACGTCACAAGGACCGATGGTCGTCTTTCCTTGCCCCGTCCATCGCATTTCCTGCAGGGCGGTGATGTCGGCCTTTGCGCCCACGAGGACATCAACCAGTCGGGCAGCGGTACCGTCCCTTGAAAGGGTCCGGACATTCTCGGTACATACCCTAATATCCAAATCATTTTTCCTTATTCGTTTTGCCGGGTCGTCAACATTAAAGGGGGTTCTCATCCGAGGCTTTGGTACATTAGTTTTTATTCGAATTAAGTTTTTTACGTGGCGGGTTCCAAGCCCAGCGCACAACCCGTTTTGGGGTTTTTGGAAAATATTTACACATTTATATAGCGAGCCGCTTGCTTCAAGACAGACGTCCGCTTGCAGCCGTACCTCAGGGTGAACAGACGCTGCGTAAAAGACCTCGGTGAGCCCTTAAACCAAGTATGTCAGAGTGGCCCCACCGGGGCTCCCTCTCTTTCTGCCGCGAGCCTAGATAGCTCACGTTGCCCAGAGTGTACGAACGAGGACGCAAGAGTCGGGATTGGGCAAGGTCGCACAGCAGCCACACCCCATTACACTCATAATATTAGGCATAGTACAAAATAAGCAATGTTTTCTCTTTTTGGCAGAACGTTTGCACATAACCCCAAAACGGACTTTTGGTATTTTTAGGCCCACAATTTAATTTAATTCAGAACAACTTTTTTTTGGTTGCTTAATTTTGGGAAATTTGTCAAATAAAAAATGTGTGTGTGTTTGCATTGCAGTTAGCAGTGTTAGCAGGAGCCACTTTGGGATCATATGGGGTTGCTTTAGGTCAATGGGAACACTTTAAGACCATTTTGGGGTCAATTTTAGACCATTTTGGGGCCACTTTGAAATCCGTTGGGGTCGCTTTAGGTCACTACGTGATCACTTTGAGACCATTTTGGGGCCACCTTGAGGTCACTTTGAGATCGCTTGGGATCGCTTTAGGTGACTATGGGATCACTTTAGGAACATTTTGGGGTCAATTTGAGACCATTCTGGGGTCATTTTGCGGCCAATTTGAGGAAATATTCGTTCCAAAAAATTCGAATAGTTTGCCAAGTATTCGAATTGTTAACTATTTATTGGAATATTATTCGAAATTATTACCACTCCTATTTTGGTATAATAATTCTGTGGTCATAAGCAATAACAGCCTAAGTCGACTTAAGAAATTAGACCAGTTGAAATTTTTGCTGGTAATTTTGAATAGCAACATCGAGACATTTTTAAGACTTTCATTGGTCTTTTCTTACTTTCTTTACAAACAATTAAATCCATTGCCTTAGTTATAAAAACAGTTTTGTTATAAAAATTCGCCAGCAAAAATTTCAACTGGTCTAATTTCTTAAGTCGACTTAGGCTGTTATTGCTTATAGCTACATGACACTACGTATTTTGACTAGTATTTTCTTCTATTTTTCGTATTTATTGTGCGAAAGAAAGGGTCTTATACAATTATCATATTGGTACAAGCGGGCAAGCTATGTTAAAAAAATAACGGAAAATAATGGAAATAGAAACCAGACTTAAAAAAAAAAAAAACAAATCAAAAATTTTATATTTTTTGTCACTTGGACGTTTCTCCTCTATTTTATGTGAAAATTTTTTGTTTTGTTTATGTTGAAAGTTTTGTGCGCGAATTTAAATGAAACTAATTTTGTTTGTGAAATAAATAAATTCAATGGATATTCAAACATTTATTTGGTTCATTGTAGTGTGTGTCTTGTGAAAAAAACAGTGCGGAAAAATAAAGCAATTCTAGGTAAACAAAAACATGTCAAACGGCGCTCCTTGTGCGCATGTGTGTAGTCTTTGTCTCACTCCTTCGTAGACAAAAAATACTGGCCAAAAATATAAAAAAATTTAAGTAAAAATGCGTAGTGTCATATAGCTATTATGACCACAGAATTGTACTCTCCAATTTAGTTTCTTGTGCTTGTTTTGCTGTTGCGCTTTTTGTGATCTTGGTTGCTAGTGTTGCAGAATCTGTTCCAACTTTTTCAACCTTCGCACTATGGTTTAAATGACAATATTCTGCGGCCAAAAGTCGATTTTTTAGTGCCGAATTTTGGGAAAATTGCATTTTCTCTGAAGAGTAAATATACCACACATTGCGAATATACATTTTTTTTTCTATTTTTATTTTTACATATAAACCAGTAAAAGTTGAGATTGCAAAGGAAAAGTATTAAAGATAAATTTGTTTTCTCTTTTGGAAACTTATCTTGAGGGCGTGTATAAAAATTTGTTTTAGCATAAAAAACGATACAAAAGTACACATGTCAAAAATTTCGCACTGGCTAGTCAAAATTACGTGGTTTTAAAAATATTGTTCTGGTTTCGTAAAGTATAAGTCCCCTGCAAAAAGCGATGGATTATGTGTTACAATTTTTCGATATTGGAGTAGTTGGAGAGTTGTGACAATAAATATCGAGCCCTGTGCGCAAAAAAGACGTAAGAGCCATGATTATCGATTTTAGTTTTTTTATGAAAATCGATAACTTGTTATCATATGCACCATCTGCCAAAGTTTCATCGCTGTGAGATGTACCGTTACGAAATTAGAGTAAAAGCAATTTGGACGTAAGTACATGTGTTTTGGTTGTTTACATTTTTGTGCGCGCGAAGCGGCTGTTACGTCTTTTCTTATTTTTCAAATTAATGTGCAGAAGTGATTGGTTACAAATTTATTTGTTTTTTATTGCGATTTTTTTGATATGGCGTCTTGGCAACCGGAGGTAAATTACTTTAATTTATATTTTTAGATTATTTGAAAAACATTTTAGTTGATATAAAGAATCATTTTCAGACTTCAAGTAAAAGAGCTATTGTTCCATACAGTGATAGCGATACAGACCATGCAGCTGAGGAATTCGTAACCGCAGACACGATAGAAAATATTGAAATGGAGACATGCGTTGGAAAAAGAGGTTACTAAAAGCGCAAACCATTACCTAAAAGGCTACAAAATGCTAAAAAGTGCGACAGAAGTGTTCTTCCGAACCCATGTGCCAATAAGCAATGTCCCAATATGTGCAGCGAGAAGTTCACCGAATCAGATCGGTTAGCAATAAACGATCATTTTTGGGGTATTGGCAACAAAATAAGACAAAAGTACTGGTTGCTTTCGTGCATGATTAGCAAAGACGTCAAAAGACGAAGAGGAGGTAGTCGAAAAAAGCAGGTCAGTTATAGTTATGGAATAGATTACAAAAATGTTTACCATAAAGTATGTCAAAAATTTTTGCTAAGTACTCTTCACATTGCTCAAAAAATGTTAATATTAGCAAGAAATAATAAAAGTTGTTTGAAAACCTGTAGCGAAAATGTAAAGAGATTAAAGCCGTACAACAAATCTTGTGACGAAGACGTAGCAATTGTTATGTCTTTTATTGAGCAGTTGCCAGTTCGCATTATTGTCGCAATAAAAGCAACAAACTGTATCTTCCTCAAGAATTTCGCAACGTTAAAGGAGTATATAAGGGCTATACTGAATATCTTAAGAGCATAAATAAAGAGTCGGCTAAAGTGTCCTTGTATGTTTTTCGAAATATTTTCAAAAATCGCTTTCATATCGGGTTTCACTTGCCCAAGAAAGATAAATGCGTAACTTGTGAAAAGTATAGTAACTCGAATAATGGTGCAAGGCATATCCTGGAGCAAACCGAACAATATAAAAATCACATTAGAGACAAAAATAAGTGCAAAGCAATTTTTTAGAGGAACAAAAACATAGTAGTGCAAGTTCGAGTTTTCTATGTGCAAGCTTCGACCTCCAAAAGTTTTGAATACGCCTCACGGCAAAAAAGTGACTTTATTTTATTCACGAAAATATGCTTAATATAACGAAAGCATATATGAGAATGGCACCAGAAATGGGTACTGCTTTTTGTGGGGGGAAGCTGATGGCAAGCGAGGCTGCAACGAAATTTCCACTATTATCATGCGCTACCTTCAACTTTTGGATGAAAAACAAACACACTCCTCAATTAGTCTTTACTGTGATAGTTGTGCAGGTCAAAATCGAAATCGAGCTTTGCTAGCTACTATAATATATTTCCTTGAAAACTCAAATTTTATCAACAAAATAAAAGTTACATATTTACTACCTGGACATACTATGATGCCCGTTGATTCCATACATAGTACCATAGAATCATTTGTTCGAGATAGGACTGTTTGGGCTCCAAGTGAATGGTACACAATGATATCTGGCGCCAGAACTAATCCAGCGAAATATGAATGTATTATAATGAATCACTGGGATTTTAAAGATTGGAAATCATATTCACAAGCAATGTTTCCCAATTCAAAATCAATATCGTTTCCAGCTTTACGCTCAGCAACATTTGAAAAAAATAACCCAATTATTAAACTTAAATATGGATTTTTTGATAACTCCGAAACTCAGGATTATGATTTGGACTCAATTGCACGATCTAGGCGTAATGCTGCTTTAATAGCAAGTGGGCCGCTTCCTCTATACAAGAATAAGTTAAAACTTTCATCTAAAAAGTTCAAGGATTTAAAAAGGCTTTGCGAAAATAATACTATACCTCAAAACTTTCACAACGAGTATTTAGCTCTGCAGTACGATGAGTGCGTTGTGGACTGCCTTCCCGAGACAGACCAGGAGGACGACTATGTTTGATAGTTTTTGATATCATATTTTTAACATACTAGTTCGAAGAATATATTTTAATTTAATATTCATATAACGTTGTTCAATAGTTTAGTTTTACTTTTATTTCATTATTTTAAAGGAAACCATTGAATTTAACATAAAATACTTATTTTTATACTTTATGTACTAAGAATTTGAAATAATAAAAGAAATGCACAGCAAACTAACTTTCGCTAAAATTTTATTGAACGTAACAGTTAAATTATCGAACTTTTCGTTGAGGTTGTGAGGGAAAAAAATACGTATTGGCAGAAAATATCCTTGAGTTTCATAAATGAAAATGAAATTAACTGCATTATAATATAATATTATGGCGATATATAAATTGGATGCAAAGAAACTGGAAAACACCTCATGTAAAACTTTCTTTTTGGCTCTTACGTCTTTTTTGCGCTCAGCACTCGATATTTTTTAATGAAAACTATTAAATTTAGCATAAAAGACTTAATTTTGCGTATCGAGGCACAAACAATGTGAAAAAATAAAAAAAAAGAGCAGAAAACCAACATTTGTTAAAAATTTTTTTGGACGTAACAGCCAAAATATCAATTTGTGCACCGATATCGTGAGGGCAAAAAAGACGTATGCGCCAAAAATTACCCTAAAATTATATATGAAAATGGAATTAATTGCATTGTAGTATATCAGAGCATGTCACTAACAACAACAAAGCCACACGCCGACTTCTAAATGTTTGGCTGTGGAATGTAAACATTTTGCAGAGTCAACGTATTCATAATTACGTTCACTTTCTCACGAGCCCCAAATATATAAGCGGCACTAGCTATACAGTTTCATATCGCCTTACATACGCTAGCACCATATGTGTGAATGTGCGCGACTGCATTGCTAGCAGCCCCACGCTTAGTACAAGTTCAATAAACGTTTGTTTATTGTTTGATTTATTTGGGCAGCGTGGCCGCCTTTATTGAAATCCAAAACCAGACTTAGACTAAATTACAATTTTTCGTCTTATTTATGCTAAAATTAAGCCTGCTCTGCAACCCAAATTTCTTTATGTAAAAATAATTTATTTAATTCCTATGTATTGGGAAAGAGCTCATTTTGGAGAGAAATTCGTTTACAACGCATTTCTCTATTTGACCCATTTCCAATAGTGCTGGCTTAGCATATTGCCATTGGATAACCATAGTATGGGTGATTGTAGTATGTCACTGTGTGACAATGCATTTCTCCATATGACCCATATTTAATGAATGCCGACTCGGCATGTTGCCTTTGGGCAAGCATAGTACGTGTGATTGTGATATAGCGCAATAGTTAAATGCCGCTTGAAGTGAGTTTTACTTGGTGCGGCTGAAATGTGATGAGTAGTCATATTTCAGGCGACTTATGAAATTAATTGTTTTAAAATGTCTTGCCTTTGCATAAATGCATTGCACTTAAAATTTATGAGGTGCGATCGGACTTGGGTAAATGATCGTTGTGCGCCAATGCGTTTCATGGGAATTTATTTAGGTCGGCCGAATTATGACTGATCATATTTCGGGCGGAAATGTTCGGCACGGGTTTACTTTATTGTAAGTAATTATTATGAGTAATTTATGGGTATTTGGGTCGGCTAGTTTATGATGTGCAATCATATTTCAGACGACGTGGGTGGCAGTAACTTATGTTACGTTAACTCTTCCCCTCTTAAGTCGAGTGTCCGCAATCGACATGAAAAATTCTAATTGATTAAAAAATTATTACGAATTGGTTTTTAGTTGCAAAAATGGACCACTTGTCATGTTTGCGGTGTTTCGCGTTGGCAATTGTAGTTCAGGCGATATATAGAATTTAATTTTATATTTGTAAATGTATATGAAAATAAAGATTGACATAATGATAATGAATGTAATTAGTAGGTCTGAACTTAAACTAATTAGGTGTACATTTTTATTTTTGTCTACTAAGAACTTAATATGCTCCTTTTGTTTTACTTGTTCAATATATAGTTTTTCTAATTTTAGCTCAGTTGTTGTGAAATTAGAGTTTTCTTTAATTTTTGTAATTTTGCTGGGTAAGACAAATGTGTCGTACATTTTAATTTTATTATTCTCGTATGTATTATTTGCAATTATTAATTTACAATTTTCAAATTTAATTATAAAAGTTCCTATTTGTTTAATTTTTAAATTATTGCAATTATGGTCAATATCTGAATTGAAATTTTTAAATATTAATATTCCTGGTATTACTTCGACAATACTTGTTTTAGACGCTAGACCTAACTTACAGCTAGCTTCTTTAAGTTTCAAAATATTTATAATGCATTCATCTTCGAAAATTTTTAAATTTTTTTCCATGTTGTCTTCTACAAATGTGTTATATACATTGTTACTTTCGTCTAACAAAATTTGATAATCATCTAATATTATTGACATATTGTTAACATTTGGAATTGGTACAAATTTTATTTTGGAAAGAATATTAGAGGAAAATTGTGGAATTAATATAGTTATTATAATGTTATTATTTTGAAAAATAACTGCTATCTTTATGTCCCTATAACTATCAATGTCATGAATAAGGCTGAGTTCAGTTTGCGTTAGGATGTCTGTGGGGATTATGCCTATTTTACTAGAAAAAATTATTTGTCCAATATCATTTATATGGTTTTGCAAAAGGGTTATATCATTATTTATTTGGTAAATGTGCTGCATAAATTGCAAATCGTCTTCTAACGTCCTGATTTTATTTTGTGTTGTTTTTCTAAATTCATTTATGTAAATTTGTATGAGGTTTTGTTGTTTATTTATGTGCATAGTGATATCATCATTTTGATTAGCTAAGAATTTGTTGTTGTAAATTATATTGTTTATATTGTCCGTCGTGTCTTGCACATTGCCCTGCATTCTACTTAATGTATTGGCTATTTGGTTTTCGTCATCACTGTCCATTGTACCTGCTATATATTTTAATCCCTTACCCAGTACGTTAACTAAACCTCGCTTTGTTTTAAAATGTGGTTGTAAATAATCTACTTTTGCTTTTAATAAAATAAAATTCCTGTCTAAGGTTTCCAATAATTGTTCATCCTCGAAGGAAGTTGCCTTCAGGGTTTTAATGTTTTCTGCAATTAATGAAATGGTTTCATCATATGTTGTTAAGTTGATAAAATGGAGAATTTTATCGTAGTGATTAATGGTTCGTTGCTCTCCGATTTTTATTGGTATATATCCATTATTATTTGTTAGGTCTTGGATATCGATTTGTTGCGCTTTAATCGTAAATATTATTGCAAAAATTATTTGAATGGTGATTTTCGTCTTCATGTTGACTTCTGAGGTTTAAAAAATATTGTGGTCGTAGAACTAAAAAAGAGAGAGAAAAAAAAAAAAAAAAAAATATGGAAAAAAGTAATATTCAACTCTGTTTGATATTATTTTTATGGACTATTCTCCCTGATTGTGTTTTAACTGTAGTGTTGTAGTTTTGAGCGACTACCTCTTTCTTATATCTAGGTGTAAGTTTATTCCCTAATCTTTTATTTATTTTAACGTAAATTTGGTCTCCTTGGTTATATTGCTTTAATGATACTCTATTCTTGTTGTGGTAAGCAAGATCTGTGATTTGCTTCTCCTTAATTTTATTTGTTGTTTCCAATCTATGTTTATCTAATAGTGAAGGGTCACTGCAGACTCTTCTGCCAAAATATATTTCCATTGGCCTTTTCCCTGTTGTGGAATGTATTGTATAATTATACTCTTTGATCTTTCTAGAAGTTCAATGAAAGACTGGTGAGCTTTTTCGCGTTGTAGGCATCGCATTATTTCTTGGAGAGTGGAATGAAATCGTTCCACCTGTCCATTAGAGCAACTCGTATATGGTGCCGTTCGGTAAATTTCTATACCAAATTCGTTCTCCATCATAAAGTTTATCTCCTCCGATTTGAATGACTTCTCGTTATCCATTACTATTGTTTCCGGAACAAGGGAAAAAAGAATATCCCTTAGGGGTTGTTTTATATCCTCCGCTGACTTGGACCGAATTAGTTTTGCGATTGCATACTTTGAGAATTTGTCAATTGCGGTTAAAATTAATTGTTTCCCCATATGCAATATATCAATATGCACAATTTGACCCGGGAAAGTGGGTATTGGCGTTGCTTGAATTTGTGGCTTTGCTGGATGACGATCATATTTATTTTCCTTACACGTCACACAATTTTTTATGACCCTTTTAATTTTACTGGCCATTCCAGGAAAATAATATTTTTCTAAAATTTGAATTTTATTTTCTCTGCAATTTCTATGGGCTCTGTTGTGTTCCTTAATTATTATCTCCTGCTGTCTATGGTTACTGGTTATGTCCTCCACCATTCTTTGTGTAAATCTTATTTTGAAATTACTAAAATGTAGAGGGTAAAGTATTTGTATTTTTCCCATGACAGGCTCCTCCGCTTTTATGCAGTTTATAACTGACGGGTTCAAATATTTTTTTAAAATTGTTAATAAAATCTGTTCCGAATAATCCGGTTGCGTTACCATATGCCGGTGATATGTAGGAAACACGATTTTAAATTGATAGGATGGCTCACTATCAGTATTTAAAAAAATTTGATTTTTGAAGGCATTTATTGGTCCTTCAATACTGTAAATCAAATTATGAGATGAACTGTCATCCGATCTTGATGCTACTGATAAACTATTGACCTGTGTCTCTTTGACGGGTATTCGCGATAATAATGCAGCGACCGCATTTTGTTTACCTGGTTTGTAGCATAGCTCATATGAATATTCTTCTAGAGCTGCTTTCCATCTTTTCATTTTTGCATTATTATTTTTATTGCTTAATGCATATGTAAGCGGTTGGTGGTCAGTAAATATTTGTATTCTAGCTGATCCATAAAGATAATTTCTTAGTGACTTCAAAGCCCATATTATAGCCAACATTTCCTTTTCATTAGCTGCATAATTTTCTTCAGCTTTATTTAATGTTCTTGAAATAAATGCTATTGGCTTTGACTCTTGCGACAGCACAGCTCCAATAGCAAAGTTGGATGCGTCTGTCGTCAATTCAAATTTTTTGCTATAATCAGGGTATGCAAGAGTGACATCCCTTGAAATGAGTGAGTTTTTTAGACTGTTAAAAGCATTTATTGCTTGCTTATTTAAGTCGATTTTTACTTTTGAGGATTTATTTTTTGATATCCTACCTTCTTCCCCTCTTAAAAGAGTTGTTATGGGTTTTGCCATTTTTGCATAATCCTTTATGAACTTCCTATAGTATCCGGACATACCAAGAAAACTACGGAGTTCCTTTAAAGTTCTTGGTTGTGGGAAATTCGCAATCGCCTCCACCTTTGCGGGGTTGGTTTTTACACCGTCTGCTGATATAACGAATCCCAAAAATTCGACCTCTTTTTTAAAAAAATGACATTTGTCTAGTTGCACTTTCATATTTGCTTCTTGCAACGTTTTAAATATTTTTTTAATGTGTTCAATATGCTCTTCTTCTGTTTTGCTGAAAATTATAATGTCATCGATATAAACATAAGCATATTTTCCAATGTGCTCATACAAAATGTCATCAAGCGCTCTTTGGAAAATTGAAGGTGCATTCTTCAATCCAAATGGCAAACGAGTGAATTCGAATTTACCATTATTTATTGAAAAGGCAGTCTTCTCAACATCTGATTCTTTTAACGGGATCTGATGAAAACCGCTTTTTAAATCCAATACCGAGAAAAATTTACTTTCTCCTAAATTAGAAATTACCTCAGAAATTTCAGGTATTGGGTATCTATCTGCTGTCGTTACCGAATTCAGCTTACGATAGTCTATTACCATACGGTATTGTTTATTACCCTCTGAATCCGCTTTTTTCGGAACAATCCATATTGGTGAATTGTAGGGTGACCTTGATGGCCTAATAATTCCATCAGCTAACAGTTCTTTTACCTGTCTCTCTACCTCTGGTTTGAGAGAAGCTGGATATGGATAAAATTTTGAATAAATAGGAGTTTTATCTAACGTCCTTATTTCTCCAACAACTTTTGTTGTATATGTTAATTTCTCATTCGGTTCTGAGAACAGTTTTGTGTATGCATGAATTATCTCGTTCATGTCCCTCTTTTGTTGTGACGATAAATGCTCGTCTTTTATTTGGATGGCATTTACTGCCTTGCAGGGAAGCTGTTTGAGTTTAATCCTTTTACCATTTCCCAATATTAGGTAATTTTCCCTTGTGTGGATTACAGCCTTTAAATCCCTTAATGTATCGTTTCCTAAAATTCCATCAAATGTCCTTAGAGATGGCATTAGGAAAAATTCTATTTCTTTATTAGTATCGAATAATTTCGCATACATGTGGTTTTCGATTTTTATGTTTCCTACTACTGACTTGGCGTAGAACGGAATTTTATTTTTAATAATTGTCTTTGCTAAATGTGGTTGGATATAGTTCTTGCTAGATCCTGTGTCCACTAGAAATTTTAGTATTGCGCCCCCCTCTGCCTTGGCTTCGAAATAGGGCAACGAGGAGCTCATAAAACTAAAAAATTGACATCCGATGGTTCATCTCCTAGTTGATGTCCTTCTTTTTGTTCCGATATATGGAAGGTCCTTTGAGCCTTGTTATTTCTTTGCACAAAAGATTCTGCAGGTCTTTTTTCCTGGAATTGGCCTTGGTTATTCGCAGGTTTATTCATATAGTTGACTCTACGAGAGTGTATGCTTTGGTCCACATCCATGGGCTCGGGCCTTGGTTGCGGTTTGGGAGGCCTGGGTGGTGCATTTGTATTCGTGTTTGGACGATTATTTTGCCATGTTTTTTGATTTGGTTGCGGGTTATGGGCTAATTGGGGGTAAAAATTCTGCTCTTGTTGTGGTGAGGAATTGTATTTCCTTACTGGGGTTTGGTATTTTTGGTACGATTGCCTTATATTATTGGCATGGTTCGTCCTAAAGTTTTGATTATCCAATTTTTGGCACAGATGCAGAGCCTGAGGTAAATCAACAGGTTCCTTCATACCTAGTAGCCTTGGTAGATCCCCATTTAAACCTCTTATAAAGGTGTCTAGCGCCTTATTACGGTACGATTGCGTCAGCATACGTAGCGTTTCATTGCTTGTACCCTCATAACCTAGCTTATTTAATATCAACGAAAGGTGTTTGTATACTTGTTGATAAAATTCGTGTATTGTCTTGTTACCTTGCACCAGTGTCGTCATCTGGTACTCCAAGGTTGACAAGTCGCGTCTGTCGGCATAATGCATCGCTAAGCATTTTATTATTGCCGGCCAATCAAGTGGAGTGTTGTAGGATTCTAAGGCTGTGTCGGCTTGACCAGTTATCTTATTCCTAATCACACTCAGGATTCCATAATATTTGGGAGTTCCTTTTATTGATTCGTAAACATTGAGTATACGATCCACGCTTTTTTTCCAGGAATTAAATTCACCTGATTTTCCTGAAAATTCCTTCAGACATTTTACTACGTCTGGTATTTTGTCTAATTCATTTATATTTTCCCTATGCCTTTCCTCTATGACCTGGTCAACTGCTGTGGCCAAGCTTGCGTTCGGATTCAGCACATTTTGGACTACCCGTGGTCCTTCTTGTGTCAATATGTTTGTAGCGATGTCTGATATTAGGCTCCTCAGCTCATCCATGCTTATTTGAGAACCATTTGCCGCCTGAGGGGCGTTGGCGTTTAAGATTGGGGGCCTGATCAAATTGTTTTGGTTTGCCATTTTCCCCTATTTTTTTATTCCTTCCCAGAAAATTTTATTTTATTAAGGCAATTTCTTATTCCTTCGCAAAAAATTTTATTTTATTAAAGCAATTTCTTATTCCTTCGCAAAAAATTTTATTTTATTAAAGCAATTTCTTATTCCTTCGCAAAAAATTTTATTTTATTAAAGCAATTTCTTATTCCTTCGCAAAAAATTTATTTTATTAAAGCAATTTAGTCCTTTAAAAGCTACCTACAATTTCTCGAAAGCTCTGATCATTCGAACAGTATGCTCTTCCATAGTATCCCAGTTATAATAGTCTTCTATTGTAGCTTCTTTATCTTCTCCTATAGTATTAAATATCCACTGCATAAACTGAACTTTGCCTTCAATGTCTTTTATATCTTTTAAATTTCTTACTTCTTTTTCTGTAAAGTCACTTTCCTCTAATTTTCCTATTATTCTATCTAACTCTTCGTTATCTACATCTATTGGAAGAGCGTCGTCCATTTTATAATTATTTTGTAAAGGATTTATTTGGCAAGGAGTCTTTGTCCTTTTTTTAGTTCGAAATTTTATTTTTATATTATTCTATTATTCTGTCTATAGATCCAGAATTCTCCACTAAAATGTCCTTTTTTTGCAAAAATCTAGCAATAATTTAGCGAATAAATTACTCGACTGGTTAAAAGTCTACAGATAAAATTTCCAAGTGCACAGAGAATAATTAATGTGTCAATACTTATGACTTAATTCTATGACTTACTCGTTTTTGTTACTTTAGGTGTAATACTATGCGTTTTCTGCTTGTGCGTGCTGTTGCTGTTCGTATGCGTGCGTTGTTGCGCTGCTGATTTTTACGCCACTGTTCGTACTCATGTGCTGCCGTCAGCCTGACGTCACAAAATTCCAATGCGCTGTATTAAATCCACTAGGCTTACGCTGGCTTCGCGTGACATTAACTAGTGGTGTTGTATTAGTTCGCCGTTAAGTTTTTGGCCTTTGGAAAATTTTTCATATGTAAACTGGATTATTACGGCACTTTTTTCAACCGTTTCAGCCTTTGGCAAATTTTGCCTATACAGTAAATTTTATGGCTATACGGCACGATTGTACTATTACTGTACTATTTTTTCCGTTACGTGTACCGTATTCTTTTAGATGTCAAATTTCAGGTTTTTTTTTTTTGTTTCTCAACTGCACTTTTAGCGTTTATTGTTTTTTTTTTTTTTTTTTTTTTTATATATTCTTCTTTTAAAGTTTGTTTTTCTATATTCTTCTTTTAAAGTTTGTTTTTTTTCTATATTCTTCTTTTAAAGTTTGTTTTTATTTTTTTGTTGAGAACATGGGGTGGCTGGCACGTAATGCCGTCCCTTTTGCTTGTGGCTACTAGGGTACCACTTCCCAATGTTCATGCGGTGGAGTCTTTCTCGTAATTTTTATTAATTATTTTTACGTGCTATTTTTGATTCACGAAACCGAGTCCTTACTTTTTATTTTTCAGAACTTAAATACGGTTCGTTTTCATAGAACGGGTCCTTACTTTCTTATTTTCAGGACTTGACTATAGTTCTTTCTTTTTTTTTTTTTTTTTTTTTTTTGTGTAAACCGAGTCCTTAATTTTTTCTTCAGGACTTAAACACGGTTTTTGATTTTTCAGCACTAGTATTTTCACTTTTATACCGATTGCTGTTTTTCCGGCGTTCACGAGTCCTTACTTGTTTTTTTTTTCAGGACGACTTTCGCACGTACGGAACTTTACTAACTTTACTTTTAATTCACGGCTTTATTTCGCGAATCCTTACTTTTTTACTTTTCAGGATATATATTTCGCGTACTGGCCGAGAACTTCGCTCGGGCGCCAGTTCAATAAACGTTTGTTTATTGTTTGATTTATTTGGGCAGCGTGGCCGCCTTTATTGAAATCCAAAACCAGACTTAGACTAAATTACAATTTTTCGTCTTATTTATGCTAAAATTAAGCCTGCTCTGCAACCCAAATTTCTTTATGTAAAAATAATTTATTTAATTCCTATGTATTGGGAAAGAGCTCATTTTGGAGAGAAATTCGTTTACAACGCATATTGCCATTGGATAACCATAGTATGGGTGATTGTAGTATGTCACTGGTTGACAATGCATTTCTCCATATGACCCATATTTAATGAATGCCGACTCGGCATGTTGCCTTTGGGCAAGCATAGTACGTGTGATTGTGATATAGCGCAATAGTTAAATGCCGCTTGAAGTGAGTTTTACTTGGTGCGGCTGAAATGTGATGAGTAGTCATATTTCAGGCGACTTATGAAATTAATTGTTTTAAAATGTCTTGCCTTTGCATAAATGCATTGCACTTAAAATTTATGAGGTGCGATCGGACTTGGGTAAATGATCGTTGTGCGCCAATGCGTTTCATGGGAATTTATTTAGGTCGGCCGAATTATGACTGATCATATTTCGGGCGGAAATGTTCGGCACGGGTTTACTTTATTGTAAGTAATTATTATGAGTAATTTATGGGTATTTGGGTCGGCTAGTTTATGATGTGCAATCATATTTCAGACGACGTGGGTGGCAGTAACTTATGTTACGTTAACTTACATGTGTGCGTGCGTATGTAATGGCATTACTTGTAGCTGCGAGCTGTCTATGTTTGTATGTATGTTACTGACTGCACTGAGCTGCACTGTATGAACACATAGAATTAGAGTAAATATGTATTTTAATAAATAAGAGTTTTAGAATTAAGAATTATTATAAATAAGCTGAAAGATCACTAAATAAAGAAATTGCTGCTCTGCCACGCAACTGCCAACATAATTCATTTGTATTTAGATTCTTTATGGCGATCCTGCCTTGATACTGACGGCAAACATTGCTCATTAGCGATCTGCCAAACTTCAAAGGCAGGAAAACCTGGATATAAAAAGTTAATCCATTACTGAATTATCCTGCCGTCCAAATTCGGCAGGAATAAAGTAAATTAATCCATTATTGAATTATCCTGCCGTCCAAATTCGGCAGGAATAAAGTAAATTAATATAAACCCGCACACGTTATGATGGGATATGAGGAAAAATAAGAATAGCAGAGGCGAAGAATCCCAAGAATTAACAACTTATTACCTTATGATGACATCTGAGGAAACACAAGAATTATTGGCACAGCAAAGGGAAAGCATCCAAAGACTTAATAAACTGGTATACAAGATTTAGGTATAAAAAAAAAAAAAATGTTTGTTTAAATTATGGCTGGCCTAAAGGCCGCTTAAACTAGAAGGGCACCAAATAGTTGCCGTTTCGCTTTGTTTTTTTTTATCCAAATTTTTTTTTTAATCGGTTGAGTCAAAAATATGTTAAAAGAAGAAAACTAGCTGAATGGTATCAACAAGCTAATATATGTACAAACAAAGATTTAAAGATAAAACTAAAAGAAAACAATCGAAAGATAAAAAATTTTTAAAAAATAATTTAAAAAAAAAAAGGATAAAGAAAATTTTTGGTACGTTAATTTAGTTACTTGCAATCTATTCTCTTGGATTGTGCATTGCCTGAAGATCTTGACTACGGGGCAATAAATAAAATTGTTGAAGATTTAGAGCGTGAAAACGCAGACGTTGCCCGAAAGTCGAGATCACGTAATATAGGCAGCAATAGCCATAATCTAAATTGTTTGAAAAAATTCTGGTCCTTCATAGGAATGGAAAGAGAACCCACAATTGAAGATCTTTTGTATCCTTCCACTTTGGTAGAAGAATTGTGTAAATTTATAAGAAAAATGGGCGGTAAAAGCATTTATGACTAAATAAAAATAAAGATTTAAACAAGAAAAATTTGGTATTGAATTTGTTTTTTGAAAAAAAAAATATATAAAAAAAAAAGAAGAGTAAGTAAAAAGACCATTTCCATTTATCTATCTAACTCCTGATATGGGCGGAAAAATTTCTAAAGTGGATACCCCAAATGCGAATGTAGTCAATAGCATTAAAATTATTGACCATTCTGAAGCTTTAGAATTCATAAAAATCCTGCTTCTGATTGTGACGATCTGCACTTGTATCAGTTTGTTCCTCAATAAATTTTTAAAAAAGAAATACCAGAGTCAAGCAGACGATCTGAACAAAGTTTAAGTAATAAATAAAAATTTTAACATAAATGGAAAAGTGGGACGATATTTTGAAGGAGCTTTCTGACGAAAAAACAAATGCAGAAAAGTCATATAAATGTATTTGTAAAAATACAAAAATTTAAATTGAAACGATAAAGAAACATTTGAATATCATTTTATTGTCATTGAATAATAGTGGAAAAATAATAAAAAGAACTAATTTATCAAAACCTCATGAAAAAGAAGCATACCAAATTTTTTCGTCTATCAGAGACAAATTGGTGTATTCATTGTCTAGATATGAAATTGACTTCGATGTGCCAAAATCCTATCAAAAAGAGATTGAAATAGATTTTGACGCAAAATTACTGGAAGATAGTTCAGAAGAGGAACTAGAAGAAGAAAAAACAGTTCATTCTGATAAATTTATCCAGACTGAGACTATCGAGAAACAAGAAACATTTTCTCAAACAAACATTGTCGCCCAAGTAGAACAAAATTTTCAAAAAGACACCGAAATGGCGCAATCAGCGACTTCATTTATTAAAACTGCGTCCTCGATCTTACCTGAGTTCGATGGCAAACCGGAAAACTTATCGAGTTTTCTGGATGCCCTTGATATCCTCGAACAAATCAAAGAGGAACATGAGGCTTTAGCAGTGTCCATGATAAAAACTAAGCTGAAAGGCACAGCTAGAAATTTGATAAGCGCTGAAGAGTCAATACAGGAAATAAAACTAAAATTAAAAAATAAAGTAAAGGGTGAGTCAGTTGAAGTTATAACAGCGAAACTTCTGAACATCCAGCAGCGCAGTAAGACTGCTAATCAATATACTGCAGAGATTGAAAAATTGACAAAATCACTAGAGGGAGCATACATATCTGATGGCTTAACAACAGACCTAGCCACCAAATATGCTACACAAACTGCTGTAAAAGCTATGTGTAAAAATTGTTCCAATGAAAAGGTGAAAACAATTATGCAAGCTGGAACGTTCACTTCGATGAACGAAGCTATATCCAAATTCGCCAACAGCTGCACAGAAATAACGGGAAACCCTAATTCATTGTTGCACATACGCCAACAAAATTATTTTCGCGGTAATTTCCGCAGAAGTTACCAAAATAACTCTTACAGAGGTAACCAAAGGCGTACATTTCCAGCACGTTTCAATAACTTTAATAATAACAAGTAAGGAAAGCTGTCTTCGGCTGTGCCGAAGGCTATATACCTTTCATGAATAAGCGTCACGATTTTCACTGTTCGATCCCCAGTACAGCCTGTGTCAATTTAACTATATTTACTATACACATTACACATCTTTGTTATAATTTAAAAAAAACTTACAAAATAATAGGATCCGAGTTATCGGAACAATCGATTGTATGGAGGCTATATATTATACGTGTTCAATTGTACTGACTTATGTACACTATACACATTACATATGTAGAAAGTACTAAAGGTGCAATATTTTACGTTCCTAACTTTTTAAATGCGGAAGTATTGGCCAAAAAACCTTATATCGGAACAACCGGTTGTATGGGGCTATATGTTATATTTACCCGATCTTCTTGATTTTCCTCTACACACTACATAAATTGAAAGTACTCAAGTTGCAAAATTTTATGTTCCTAACTTTTTAATTGCAGAAGTTTTGGCCAAAAAACTTATATCTGAACAATCGGTTGTATGGGGGCTATATGTTACATTTGCCCGATCTTTTTGATTTTCACTATATACACTACATAAATAGAAAGTACTCGAGATGCAAAATTTTACGTTCCTAACTTTTTAATTGCAGAAGTTTTGGTCAAAAAACCTTATATCTGAACAATCGGTTGTATGGGGGCTATATGTTACATTTGCCCGATCTTTTTGATTTTCACTATACACACTACATAAATAGAAAGTACTCGAGTTGCAAAATTTTACGTTCCTAACTTTTTAATTGCAGAAGTTTTGGTCAAAAAACCTTATATCTGAACAATCGGTTGTATGGGGGCTATATGTTACATTTGCCCGATCTTGTTGATTTTCACTATATACACTACATAAATAGAATGTACTCGAGTTGCAAAATTTTACGGTCCTAACTTTTTAATTGCAGAAGTTTTGGCCAAAAAACCTTATATCTGAACAATCGGTTGTATGGGGGCTATATGTTACATTTGCCCGATCTTGTTGATTTTCAATATATACACTACATAAATAGAAAGTACTCGAGTTGCAAAATTTTACGTTCCTAACTCTTTAATTGCAGAAGTTTTGGCCAAAAATTCTTATATCTGAACAATCGGTTGTATGGGGGCTATATGTTGCATTTGCCCGATCTCGTTGATTTTCACTATATACACTACATAAATAGAAATTACTCGAGTTGCAAAATTTTACGTTCCTAACTGTTTAATTGCGGAAGTTTTGGCCAAAAAACCTTATATCTGAACAATCGGTTGTATGGGGGCTATATGTTATACTGGTCCGATCTTGTCAGTTCCGACAAATGATTCCTATATTACAAAATGGTGGCCACATACAAAATTTCAGCCAGATATCTCAAAAATTGAGGGACTAGTTTGCGTTCAAACAGACAGACGGACAGACGGACAGACGGACAGACGGACAGACGGACAGACGGACATGGCTAAATCAACTCATCTCGTCATCCTGATCATTTCGGTATACTTATTGATGGGTCTATCTCTTCTTCTTCTCATATTTACAAACATCGGACCAAAGTTATAATACCATTTCATGTTCATGAAAGGTATAAAAATAATAATAATAGAAATAACAACCAAAGATCCGGAAGAAATTTCGGGAATCAATCACGCGGTCCTAATCGCAATAATCCTAGAAATGTCAGAAATGTAAACCAACAGGAAAACCAGCAAACTCCACCTCAATAAATAAAAGACTATATGTCTTCAATCTGCACCTTAATAGCTATATATCCTCAAGAACAACTCTAAATAACTCTATTTCAACCCTCCTGATTGATACAGGAGCGGACATATCAATTATAAAAAAGGGTCAAATTGACAATAATGTCACCATTAATTATTCTCAAAAAACTGATCTAAAGGGCATTGGTTATGGTTTAACAAGCACTATTGGCACGGTTACCGCAGATTTAAAGGATGATCACCTATTAATTAAACACAAATTTCATATAGTGGAAGATACATTTCCAATCCCATGTGACGGAATTTTGGGACTTGATTTTATTAAAAAATATAATTGCATTTTAGATTACAATAAAAACGGGGACAGCCTAATACTACGTCCGTATGATTACCCAGAAAACATAATAATCCAAATGACAAATAACCCAACCGTAAATTGCATAACAATCCCAGCAAGATCGGAAGTAATCCGACAAGTTCATATTCAAAATGGCAATTCTGAATTATTGATACCTCATCAAAAATTATCCGAAGGTATTTTTATAGCAAACACCTTAGTAAATTCAAAGCAAACCTTTATTAGAGTCATAAATACAACAGATAAAAACGCAACTATTCAAAACTTCAAAATTAACACAGAGAATCTAGATGATTACACAGTAGTAAAAAATAAACCGGAAACAGTAGAAAATACTAAAGAAAAATTAAAAAGATTAAATAAAAACTTTCCAAAATTTGTTACTGAACAACTTAATGAACTATGCGCAGAATTTATTGACATATTTTCACTAGAATCAGAACCCATTACCACTAATAATTTTTACAAGCAAAAATTACGTATGAAAGATAATAATCCAGTCTATGTAAAAAATTACAGAATTCCACATGCTCATAAAAGCGAAGTTAGTAAACACGTCAATAAATTAATTGAAGATGACATTATAGAGCCGTCTATGTCAGAATACAATAGCCCCATTCTGCTTGTACCCAAAAAACCTCTACCAGGCAAAAATGATAAAAGATGGAGATTAGTAGTCGATTACCGGCAGGTAAACAAAAAGTTAACGGCAAATAAATTTCCATTGCCAAGAATTGATGATATATTAGATCAATTGGGTAGAGCTAAATATTTTTCATGCTTAGACTTGATGTCTGGCTTTCATCAAATTGAGTTACATAAAGACCCTAGGGATATAACATCGTTTACGGCAGACGATGGCACGTATCGTTTCAAAAGATTGCCATATGGTTTAAAAGTGGCCCCAAACTCGTTTCAAAGAATGATGTCTCTTGCATTTGCAGGCCTTAAGCCTTCCCAAGCTTTTCTATATTAGGATGTTCCAAAAAACACATGATTACGACTTTGAGAGATGTATTTTCAACTTGTAGAAAATATAATTTAAAATTACATCCGGATAAATGTTTATTTTTTAACCAAGAAGTTACTTATCTTGGCCACAAGTGCACAAATAAAGGCATTTTGCCGGATCCTAATAAATTTGAAGTTGTTTTAAATTATCCAACCCCAAAAAATGCAGATGAAGTTAAAAGATTTGTAGCATTTTGTAACTATTACCGGAGATTTGTTCCAAATTTTGCGGAACATTCCAGAATTTTAACAAGGTTATGTAAGAAGAACGTTTCCTTCGATTGGACGGAAGAATGTCAAAAAGCTTTTGTCTACTTGAAGGAGGCATTAATTAACCCAAATATCTTGCAATATCCAGATTTCAGTAAAGAATTTTGTATAACAACAGATGCAAGTGGATTCGCCTGCGGCGCAGTTCTTAGTCAAGAATATGAAGGCAAACAATTACCAATTGCCTACGCGCCAAGAGCATTCACGAAAGGTGAAAGCAATAAAGCAACAATTGAAAAAGAATTGGCGGCAATCCATTGGGCAATCACTTATTCCAGACCATACGTTTATGGTAGAAAATTTTTAGTGAAAACAGACCATCGCCCCTTAACATGTTTATTTTCGATGAAAAACCCCTTCATCAAAATTAACTAGAGTTCGACTGGAATTAGAGGAATATGACTTTGAGGTGGAGTACATAGCTGGAAAAGAAAACTATGTCGCGGATGCGCTTTCACGCATCAATATAAATGATTTAAAGGAAATGTCAATAAAAGCATGTCAAATAATGAGGGTTACGACTAGATCGGAAACTAATAAAAATTCCAATAATAAAAACATCAAAGAAAAACGTCACGAAGAGAACATTAAAATATATGAAGCGCTTAATAAATATGAAGTAAAAAAGCTAGCTCAGCTCGTTTTCGACCCCCTGAAACTGCAGTTCAAAAAGGGAAAGAAAATTTGTAGCAAAATATACATTAATGATTTAATTGTTGAGGCGAAGATTGATTCAGGCCAATCCTTTGCCAGGCTTTCAAATGAAGCCGGCAATTCATCTATTAATGATAATTCAATTGTTGAGGCGAAGATTGATTTAGGTCAATTCTTTGCCAGGCTAATGAAAGAGGCCGACAATTTGAAAATAAATAAAATACAGTTGGCCTTAGGAAACAAATTGTTTAAAAATAATTATACTCGAGTAGATAAATTTAAAGAAGTTGGTACCAAGGTTCTCAAAAACTTAACTATTGCATTAACTCCGGAGGTTGTGCACGTGACAGATAAGGAAGTAATTAAAAAGATATTACAAAAATATCACGATGATCCTGTTAATGGTGGCCACCCAGGAATCAATCGAACGACAAACAAAATAAAACAGAAATATTATTGGAAAAATATGAAAAATGACATAAGAAAACACATTAAAAAATGCATAAAATGCAGTAAAAATAAAATAAATACAAATTTAAAGGAACCAATGGCTATCACTGAAACGCCAACGAAAGCTTTCGATATAGTACAGATTGACACAATCGATCCATTACCAAGATCGATAAATGGAAATGAATACGCGGTAACAATTGTATGTGATTTAACAAAGTATCTGATCGCAATTCCGATTGCTAGCAAACACGCGATAGCAGTGGCCAAAGCAATTTTTGAAAATTTTATCTTAATTTATGGTTGTATGAAAACAATCATGACTGATATGGGGACTGAATACAAAAATAATGTCTTCAAAGAATTGTGTAAACTTTTAAAGATTGAACACAAAACTTCTACCCCATATCACCATCAAACTTTGGGCACTGTTGAACGTAGTCACAGAACTTTCAACCAATACATTCGTTCTTATATATCCATTGACAAAGATGATTGGGATGAGTATATCAAATATTTTGCATACTGTTACAATGCAACACCATCCACGGTTCATGGTTATTGTCCATTTGAATTGGTTTTTGGGAAAATACCCATTACGTACGAATTTCTTAAAGGAAATACAATTAGCCCAGTTTATAACTATGAGGCATATGAGAAAGAAATCAAATATAGATTGCAAGTAGCTCAACAAAGAGCGTATAAATTGGTAAAAGAAGCCAAAGAAAAACAAAAAATTTATTACGACAAAAATATTCAGTATAAAGATATAAATTTAGGAGATTTAGTTTTAGTTAAGAATGAATCAGGTCATAAGTTAGATAGTAGATACAAAGGGCCCTACATATGTAGTAGTAAATATTGACAGTAAAAATAATTATACTTTAATCCCCTATAGAGTAGTAAATATCGATAATAAAAATAATTATAGTTTAATTCCATACAATATAGAAAACATAGATTTAAATAATAGTAACTCCTTAAGCAAAGAAAATAAGAATATCATAATTCATAAAAATAGACTTAAGCTATTTGAATAAATTAATTTCATTTTGCCTAAAATTTTAGCTCATAAATTTACAAATATAAATTTTTTACGACCTATAAAACTTTGTTTACGTTTTAAGTAATTAACGTCATAAACAAAAACCGACACTTATACAAATTGTAC
>CAXKVI010000008.1:839824-937259 GCA_964058755.1 Campiglossa producta
CTGGGAATGTTGATTTTAAAACCGCTATCTCCGACTGTTGTGGTCGCACAACGATCTGTGCTCAGCGGAAGAAAGCTATAGGATCCCAAAATACAGGCGTGTCCAGTAGTGCTTGCGCCCCAGCTGGAGGTTTCCCTTAGACGCAGAGCCGATGCCCCTGCCACCCGGTGGCAAAATGCCAAGAATGGCCTGGAGTGCTTCATTGGGCGTTGTTCTTAACGCACCGCTTATACAGATCATGCAAGATCTGTGTACTTTACCTAGCAGATTAAGGTTTGCTGCCTTGCTCAGCGCAAGCCACCATACCACAACTCCATAGAGCATGATTGGTCGAATGATTGCAGTGTAGATCCATTTGCATATTTTGGGGCTGAGCCCCCATTTCTTTCCAATGGCTCTTTTGCACGTGTAGAGTGCAATACACACTTTCTTCTGGCGCTGAAGAACATTCTCCTTCCAGGTTAGTTTCCTATCCAGAACTGTGCCCAAGAACTTGGCTTTGTCAGCCAAGTTCAGGTGCACGTCATTCAGTTTTGGTAGTATTAGCGGTGGTATCTTATAGCGGTTGGTAAAGAGAACCAGTTCTACTTTTCCCGGGTTGATGCTCAGTCCGCAGCGCAAGCACCATGAGGAAACCTCTCGCAGTGCTACTTGCATCAAGTCGCACAGGGTTTGTGGGAATTTGCCCCTATATACTATAGCTAAGTCGTCTGCATATGCTACTACCTTCCCGCCCCCAGCTTGTGTCTCGCAGCATCGAGTTGACAGTGAGGTTCCATAGAAGCGGGGAGAGAGCACCACCCTGAGGCGTTCCCCTTGTGACATAGCGTGATAAATCAACCGAGCCCAGTGATGAAACTATTCGTCTACCCTTTAGTAGTTGATCAATAAGTCCAATAAGAGACCTGCTTATGCCCAGACTTGTTAAAGCGGTGTTTATAGCATCAGGGCTTATGTTGTTGAAGGCTCCTTCAATATCTAAAAAGGCCGCAAGACAGTACTCCTTCTAATACAGCGACTTTTCAATAACAGAAACTAGGCTGTGAAGCGCAGTTTCTTTTGATTTCCCTTTGGTGTATGCATGCTGATAGCTACAGATCAGGTTGTTATCAATAATAGAGGAGAGGTAGTCATTTATTATCCTCTCGAAGGTTTTGAGCACACAGGATGAGAGACTGATCGGCCTGTAGTCCTTGGGCTCGTAATGAGACGCCTTCCCCGCCTTAGGAATAAACACTACCGTGGCACTACTCCAGGAGCACGGAATGTAGCTAAGAGAAAGGCAGGCTGTATAGAGAAATACCAGCCATTTGGCTGATGTCTACAGCGTGTTTATGAGATGTGCGGGAATAATCCCGTCTGGCCCGGCAGCCTTGAACGGTTCGAAGCTTTTAACCGCCCACCTAACCTTTTCCTCCGTGATGGGTATGTATACAGCCATGTTTGTTGTAGGTGCTACGGGTTCCTCATGCAAGTTCCCTGGGAAGTGCGTATTCAAGAGCAGCTCTAGGGTTTCCCTCTCCGTGCTGGTCCAGGATCCGTCAGGTTTGCGCAAATAGCTTTTGGCTGTTTGAGTTTTGGAGAGCACTCGTCTAAGTCTCGCTGTATCGTCGACATTTTCGACCCCAGTGCAGAAATTTCTCCACGATACTCTCTTCGCCTGCCTCAGAACTTTTTTGTAGGCCCTGAGTTTAACTTTATATTCGAGCCATTGAGTCTCCGTGCCAAGGCTCTTGGCATTATTAAATTGTGTCCTACATGATTTTCGGAGCGAGTCCAAGTCGTAGGACCACCAATGCGGCCTATGTTTACCGCGTGATTTTGGCACTGGGCAAGCCTGCTCTAAGGCATTCGAGAGCGCCGTTGTAAAGGTCTTTACCAGATCCCCCAACTCCCCTACTGATGAGGGGACTTGTGGGGGCAGTGCTGGTAAGTCCCTAGATAGTATTTCATTGTGTAGCTGCCAGTTAGTGTTATGTAGGTTGCGTTTCATAACCGGCTGCTCAACAGAAAAGTCTAGAACTATTTCTACGTACCGGGGGTCGGAGAATGAGTGCTCATCGAGAACGCGCCATTTTCTTACCCACTCATAAGCGCCTTCGCTGCATATAGTGAGATCTATGACCTCCCTACGGGTTTTAGTAATAAACGCAGATTCGTTACCCACGTTGCAAACTACCAGGTTAGTTTTTATCAAATAGTCAAACAACGACTCTCCTCTAGCATTGATATCGGAGCTTCCCCACTGGACGTGCTGAGAATTGGCGTCAGTTCCGATAATAAGATGACCCATGGAAAAATATGCCACCAGGTCTTTTACCTCCTTCTGTGGCGGAGGTTCTTCGGCGTCGTAGGGCATATAGACCGACGCCATCGTCAGACTGGTACTGTCGACTGTTAAACTGGCAGCTGTAACGTCACCATTGGTATAGTTGGGCAAGAGAAAGGCATTCAGCGGGTTCATGATCCTCAGCATCCTGAGAATTCTCTCAGGTTCAGCAGGGATAGCAGGCCCTTGGCCAAGCCGGGATGTCCTTCCAGTCGACAACCTCGATTCTTGCCCCTTGGTAGATCGCGCCTAGTCTTGCAGCTGCTGCCTTGTACAGTGCAACAGTTTTTGCATCCTCGCAAGCGAATACCTTGATTCGGCCCTGGTGCCATCCCGCATCAGAACCCATCGGAGATGCAGCCGGAGACTCATCCATAATGTCGAGAAGGGCATTACCGATAGCTTTCCGGACGTACCGCCACTGGTCCCTAGGGATGGCCCAGCTTTCATTACCTCGGTCAATGACGCCTATGAGGATCCTATCCTTAGTCACTTCAGCAAAGCTGAGTTTACCCATTACGGGGGCGTGTTGCTGCCCCTTCGGGTGAGGTTTTAAATCCACGTCCGATCTCTGGCGTTTGAAGGGGTTTCCATTAACCTTCTTTGGCGCGTAATCGCTTTGGAAGTTCGGTAAGATAGCTTCAGCCATCTCCACCGTCTTTCTAGCATTCGGCGATAGCGTCTCTTGTGAAATACCCTCGTATTTCTTCAAAATCCTTGCTGCCGCTCTTTTGTCCAAGTACTCAGAGCGACTGGGAGATGTCTTTTGGGGTAAATTTCGACCCGTAGTTGCCATCGCGGTCATACCCTTATTTGGATCTCTGGGGCCAGGTCGTGAGACCACTGCCACAGACGTTAAAGACTTGGTTTCGGTACCGGCACTTACTGGGCCTTTAGCATCAGCCGTTGTCGGCTTCACCGTGTTTGTACCGGTACTTACTTTGGGGATTGCCCCCTTGTTATCCAGAGCTAATCGAGTCGTAGTTGCCATCGCTGTCGATCTCTGGGCTGATAAAGAAATGGAGTTTGTCCTCCGACGTTGCGTTCTCGCTTGCTCCAGCATTTTCCTCCTCTGCTGTGCAGTATACATTGTTGTTTCTTTAGTTTTAGGGTTTTTGTTACTATCTTTCATCTTGGCGGTCATACCCTTATTTGGATCTCTGGGGCCAGGTCGTGTGACCACTGCCACAGACGTTAAAGACTTGGTTTCGGTACCGGCACTTACTGGGCCTTTACCATCAGCCGTTGTTGGCTTCACCGTGTTTGTACCGGTACTTACTTTGGGGATTGCCCCCTTGTTATCCAGAGCTAATCTAGTCGTAGTTGCCATCGCTGTCGATCTCTGGGCTGATAAAGAAATGGAGTTTGTCCTCCGACGTTGCGTTCTCGCTTGCTCCAGCATTTTCCTCCTCTGCTGTGCAGTATACATTGTGGTATCTTTAGTTTTAGGGTTTTTGTTACTATCTTTCATCTTGTTCGTACGACCCCTCGCCGGGCAAGGCCAGTTTAGAGTCAAAGGAAGAGTAAGGGGAATGTATCGTCCACCGCGGCAGAGCCCCATACCGCGGTAAGGCCATAGTTACTCTCCGAGGCGGCCCGGTATCAGAGAGGCTCCGTTCAATTACAGCCACGACTTGCCTCCCGGCTGCAAACGTCCAATGGGCACGTGGTCGCATAACACCCTGGATTGGGAGGGGGAAGATCTTACTCGTCGCGCCAGAGAGGCTTGGCTTCCCTCGAGATGTAGTACCGGCGGCGCTATGATCACAGCAGCGTAGCCCTGTGGCTATCGACTTAAGCCCTCGTACCGCGGCAAGGTGTCCACCCTTCACGAGGGAACACACCGCAGAAACTATCGTATAATTTCGAAGAAAGTAAAAGGTTGTACGTTGTCTTCGAGCATAGGATTCTTTAGCATGTGTGTAACCCCAAAACAATCAAAAGCATCCAAAATTCAAACAAAAAAAATTTTTTTGTGGTTTCGTTTCTGGCGAACTTGGCCGTATGCCATGTATAGACTTTTCAGGATTTTCCCCGAACACTTTAGTATGTGTTAAAACAATAATTTTTGTAGAGAATTTTAAGATCTACAACTTTGTCTCAGGACATTTTTCGAAACAAGGTGAACCCAACCTCTCTACAAAAATTCAACTATCGTAATTTTGGTGTTTTTCACAAACATACGCTTTATTATCATCAAATTACCCATACCTCAAATTTTTTTCTTTTTTTTTTTTGTTAATTTTTTTTAAATTGCTAAAAAACATATCAGAAATAAATAAGTGAATCCAGAAAACGCGGCCCAAAAGCAACCCTGCAGTCAACTTAACTAGTTACTTACTTACTTAAAATAGCCTTTAACCGCTTAGGCGATTTTGGCCGTCCAACATGTTGCGCCAGTCGGTTCTATGTTGAGCCAACTGGTGCCAATTAGAGACACCGCGTGCTCGCAGGCTGCCTCTACTTGGTCCTGCCATCGAAGTGGTGGTCTCCCTCTTCCTCTACTTCCACCGGCGGGTGCCGATAAAAATACCTTCTGGGCCGGAGTGTCTTCGTTCATTCGCACCACGTGTCCTAGCCAGCGGAGCCGCTGGGTTTTAATTCGCTGAACTATGTCAACGTCTGCGTAAAGCTCATACAGCTCATCATTATATCTTCTTCTGTACTCGCCGTCGCCAACTTTTAGGGGTCCATAAATCTTTCGAAGAATTTTCCTCTCGAATACTCCCAGAACCGCCTCATCAGATGCCGTCAGTGTCCATGCTTCTGCACCATATAGCAGGACGGGTACGATAAGTGACTTGTAGAGTGTTGTTTTTGTTCGTCGAGAGAGGACTTTACTTCTAAATTGCCTACTCAGCCCAAAGTAGCATTTGTTTGCAAGAGTTATCCTTCTATGGATTTCCAGGCTTACATTGTTGTTGGTAGTAATGCTGCTTCCTAGGTATACAAAATCCCTTTCTATCTCGAAATTATGGCTGCCAACAGTGGCGTGGTTGCCAAGGCGCTGACTCTTTGCTTGATGCCAGCAGGTACTTCGTTTTACCTTCGTTCACCACCAAACCCATTTTTTCCGCTTCCTTTTCTAATTTGGAGTACGCAGAAGTTACGGTTGTTGAGGCCAATGATGTCGATGTCGTCAGCATACGCCAACAGTTGTACGCTCTTGTAATATATTGTTCCAGCGCGGTTAAGTTCTGCAGCTTGTATTATTTTCTCCAGCATCAAATTAAAGAAATCACACGATACGGGGTCGCCCTGCCTGAAACCTCGTTTAGTGTCGAACGGCTCGGAGAGGTCCTTCCCAATTCTGACCGAGCTGGTGGTGTTGTTCAGCGTCATTTTGCACAGCCATATAAGTTTTGCTGGGAAACAAAAATCAGACATAGCGGCATATAGGCAACTCCTTTTCGTGCTGTCCAAGGCGGCTTTAAAATCAACAAAGAGATGGTGTGTGTCGATCCTTTTCTCACGGGTTTTTTCCAAGATTTGGCGTATTGTAAAAATCTGGTCGATGGTAGATTTACCAGGTCTGAAGCCACACTGATAAGGTCCAATCAGTCGGTTTACGTCAGGCTTCAGTCTTTCGCACAATATGCTTGATATGCGATTCTCAAAAGGCTGATTCCACGATAGTTGGCGCAGTTTGCGGGATCACCCTTCTTATGGATTGGGCAGAGAACACTTAGATTCCAATTTTCAGGCATGCACTCATCCGTTTATAAGGGCAGAGAAGTGATCCCTCCATAACCCTAGTACCCTCTGTCACTAGGGTTCCGTTGTCATTTTTACAGGAGTTTGCCCCGGGGTTAAAACCTTCCGTCATTCGTCGAATTCTTTGATAAAATTTTCGGGCGTTGCTTCTGCTGGCTAGCATTCCAACTAACTAGTTTAGGTAGGTAGGTAGAAGTGGCTGCCGCAAAGGCACACCTAGGCCAGTAATAAAAGGCCCGTTGTGATACCACCAAACACTAGGAAAGTCAATCCCGGGGCCCGGCCATATGGAAAATCCCAGTGCTGTCGGGACTCTCCATATAGCCGAAACCCGGGACTGACACTCCTAACCGACACCGCTACCCCTCCTCGAACCATTTTGATAACTTGATGAAGGCCATCAAGTCTTTTATGTCTAGCTCCGCGACCTGGCTTAAGCTAACCAGGAAGGGAACTCCCAGAGAGCGCCTTCTCGCTCCGCTTAAGGCCGGGCAGTTGCAGATGAGGTGCTCCACCGTTTCCTCTTCCTCATCATCTTTGCAACTCCTGCAGCATCGTCGGTAGGGAACGCCTAGCCTTGCTGCGTGCCTACCAATAAGGCAGTGCCCGGTTAAAACACCTATTAATATGGAGATTTTCTTCCTTTTTAGGGCGTATATGTGTCTAGATCTTTTAAGATCGCATTTTGGCCAGGTTTTCTTGGATATCCGGCACCCTGGGGCTTGTAGCCATCTTTCGTTGGCTTCGCGGAGTGTATGCTCCTTCAGCATTAGCTTGCACGTGGCAAACGGCATACCTATGCGCTCTTTATCTTGAAGAATCTGCTTGGTCGTGCCCTGCCCGGCAAGTTCGTCTGCCCTACAGTTTCCCTCAATGTCCCTGTGTCCCGGGACCCATGTGAGGTTCACGCGGTTCTGTTGGGCCATCTCTTGAAGAGATCGACGACAGCTGAGCGTCAGTTCAGAGTTGAACGAGTAAGAGCCAAGGGATTTGATGGCCGCTTGGCTGTCGCATGAAAATACAGATATCCTGTCCGATGGTACGTTCACCTATCCAAGTCACGGCGTCCATGATTGCAGAAACTTCAGCCTGGAAGACGCTGCAGTGATCAGGTAGTCTAAAGGAGAGTTCTAGGTCCAAATCCCTTGAGTAAACCCCTCCTCCGACTCTGCCGTCTAACTTCGAGCCGTCGGTGTATATACAAGTGCCGCCATTAGTAGCGGGACACCGATCTATGTTCTCCCAGTCTTCCCTGCTGGGAATGTTTATTCTAAAACAACAATCTCCGACTGTTGTGGTCGCACACCGATCTGTGCTCAGAGGGAGAAAGCTGTAAGATCTTAGAATACAGGAGTGTCCAATAGTGCTTGCGCCCCAGACGGACGTTTCCCTTAGACGCACAGCCGATGCTGCTGCTACCCGGTACCCTTCCAGATCGAGTGGCAAAAAGCCAAGAATGGCCTGGAGAGCTTCATTGGGCGTTGTTCTTAACGCCCCGCTTATACAGATCATGCTCGATCTGTGGACTTTTCCTAACAGATTTAGGTTTGTTGCCTTTCCTAGCGCAGGCCACCATACCACGACTCCATGCAGCATAATTGGCTGGATTATCGCAGTGTAGATCCATCTGCAAATTTTGGGGCTGAGCCCCCATTTTTTGCCAATGGCTCTTTTACACGTGTAAAGTGCAATGCACGCTTTCCTCTGGCGCTGGATGACATTCTCCTTCCAGTTAAGCTTTCTATCTAGAACTGTGCATAGGAATTTGGCTTTGTCAGCTAAGTTCAGGCGCACGCCATCTAGTTCTGGTAGGTTCAGCGGTGGTATCTTGTACCGCCTGGTATAAAGGACAAGCTCCACCTTTCCTGGGTTGATGCTAAGTCCGCAGCAAGAGGACCATGAAGAAACTTCTCGCAGTGCTACTTGCATCAAGTCACACAGGGGGTGTGGGAATTTGCCCCTATATGCAATAGCTAAATCGTCTGCATATGCCACTATCTTCCCGCCCCCCCACCTTGTGTCTCGTAGCAGCGAGTTTACGGTGAGGTTCCATAGGAGCGGGGAGAGAACACCACCCTGAGACGTTCCTCTTGTGACATAGCGTGAAAGATCAACTGTTCCCAGAAAAGAAACTATTTTCCTTCCCTTTAGTAGTTGGTCAATTAGTCCAATAAGAGACCTATTTATGCCCAGGTTTGTTAAAGCAGTGTTAATAGCCTCCGGCCTTATATTGTTGAAAGCCCCTTCGATGTCCAGAAAGGCCACGAGACAGTACTCCTTTTCGTGCAATGATTTTTCAACAATAGAGACTAGGCTGTGGAGCGCAGTTTCCGTTGATTTACCTTTGGTGTAGGCATGTTGATAGCTAGAAATAAGGTTGCTATCAATAGTAGAGGAGAGATAATCGCTAATTATCCTCTCGAAGGTTTTAAGTGCAAAAGACGAGAGACTGATCGGTCTGTAGTCTTTAGGCTCATAGTGTGAGGCCTTCCCAGCCTTTGGAATAAAGACTACCGTGGCGCTTCTCCAGGAGCACGGAATGTAATTAAGAGCCAGGCAGGCTGAAAAGAGAACTACCAGCCATTTAGCTGATATTTCCAGCGTGTTTATAAGCTGTGCGGGGAAAATCCCGTCTGGCCCAGCTGCCTTGAACGGCTCAAAGCTTTTGATTGCCCACCTTACCCTTTCCTCCGTAATGGGTATGTTTACCGCCAGGTTTGTTGCAGATGCTACAGGTGCATCATACAAGTTCCCCGGAAAGTGTGTGTTCAGGAGCAGCTCCAGGGTTTCCCCTTCCGTGCTGGTCCAAGATCCGTCAGGCTTCCGTAAATAGATAATGGCTGTTTGAGTTTTTGATAGCACTCGTCTAAGTCTCGCTGTATCATCGACTTTTTCGACCCCGGTGCAGAAATTTCTCCACGAAGTTCTCTTCGCTTGCCTTAGAGCCTTTTTATAGGCCCTCAGTTTAGCTTTATATTCGAGCCATTCAGGCTCCGTACCGATACTCTTGGCCTTGTTAAATTGCTTCCTGCATGATATACGGAACGAATCCAGGTCGTAAGACCACCAGTGGGGTCTATGTTTGCCGCGTGGTTTTGGTACTGGACAAGCCTGCTCTAGGGCTTTTGAGAGCGCCGTTGTAAAGGTCGTTACCAGATCATCCAGTTCTCCCACTGATGAGGGGGCTTGTGGAGGTAATACTGGTAGGTCCCTAGCTAATATTTGGTTATGTAGCTGCCAGTTAGTGTTGCGTGGATTTCGTTTCATAACTGGCTGCTCAACAATAAAGTCTAACACAATTTCTATGTACCGATGGTCAGAAAATGAATGCTCATCAAGAACACGCCATTTTCTGACCCACTCATAAGCGCCTTCGCTACAAACAGTGAGGTCTATAACCTCCCTACGAGCTTTAGTTATAAAAGTAGGCTCGTTACCCACGTTACAAACCACCAGGTTAGTTGTTAGTAGGTAGTCAAACAGAGACTCGCCCCTAGCGTTAATATCGGAGCTTCCCCACTGGACGTGATGAGCATTAGCGCCAGCTCCAATAATAAGATGGCCCGTACAGAAATTATCCACCAGATCTTTCACCTCCTTTTGTGGAGGAGGTTCTTCGGCGTCATAGGGCATATAGACCGACGCCATCGTTAGGCTGGTGCTGCCGACTGTTAAGCTGGCAGCTGTAACGTCACCATTTGAGTAGTTGGGTAATAGAAAGGTGTTTAGCTCAGACTTTACCAAAATACAGGTTCTGACCTTGCCCTCATCATTGGCTTGGATGAGCTTGTACCCCTTAGTCCCCAATCCACAGATCCTAGAGCTATTGACCCAGGGCTCTTGGATAAGGACCACGTCTACGTCGCCTTTAGAAAGACGACTGCTTAAAACAGCCGAGGCTGCTTTAGATTTGTGCAGATTTATCTGAAGCACCACCAACATGAGAGAGCTCAGACATCCCTGCCGCCAGCGTGTCGTCGAGGTCTGGCCTGTTCCGGGGGCTGTCTCTCAACGAGGAGTTGTTCAGAGCACCTGCACGATTTGGCGTGGCGGGAACCCTGCTGTCTGAAGCAGCATCAACGTTAGGGTGCTCAGGTTTAGCCACGATCGTGACGTCGAGGCCTTCTTCGTCAAGCAGGCTTTCTTCTATCGCCGAGTTGTTCGCAGCACCATCGCAATTTGACGTGGCGGATAACATACTTTCCGCGTCGGACTCCTCTGCTTCCCCTTCCGATGCCTCGATCTCCGAGTCCTCCGGAGCGTCCGGAATAGCAGCGCGCTGTGCATCGCCACGGTATATGTGGATCACGATCTGACCCAAGCCGTAATGCACTCGTCCGTTGCACCGTTTAAGGGGCTCGAGCGCCTCCTTATTCAGAGTGATAACCACCTGTCTATTGGGCCCAACCACATCATCGACCAGATTGACGCCCCAATCCTGCGTCGGGAGAGACGGATTCCAGACCTGCAGCATCTCAAGAATATTCTCGGGTTCTGCAGGGACGGCAGGAATCCATGCCCTTGCCCTTGGCCGAGCAGGAATGTCCTTCCAGTCGACGACATCTAGTCTTGCCCCTGGGTAGACTTCACCCAGTCTTGCAACTGCTGCCTTATACAGTGCGACAGTTCTTGCATCCTCGCACGCGAATATTTTGATCTGACCTTGGTGCCAGCCCGCGTCAGTACCTCGCGGCGGACTACCCGGAGACTCACGCATTAAGTGGAGGAGGGCCCTGCCCATTTCATTCCGGACATACAGCCACTGGTCTTTGAGGATGGACCAACGGTCGTTACCTCGGTCAATGAAACCTATAAGGATTCTGTCCTTGGTTACTTCAGCAAAGCTGAGTTTTCCCACTACGGGGTTGACCTGATGCCGCTTCGGATGGGGGTCTACCTCTCCGTCCGATCTCTGGCGTTTGAAAGGATTACCGTTCACCCTCTTAGGCACATAGGGCCTCTGGAAATTTGGTATCAGAGCTTTCGCTTCCTCCACCATCTTCCTTTCTTCCGGCGACAGCTTCTCCTGCGATGCTCCCTCATATTAACTAACTAGTTTAATACTAATCAAATACTAGTCAGCCAAACGGCCTCAACTAGTTCGAGTTCTGTAATTTTTCCATATTAGCAAGTAGTTTTTGTAACACGGCGATGTCCTACGAGATGGCAATTGAGCTCCTCTGAATCAGCACCATACCAATTGGCTGAGTAGTCAGCCTCTGCATCAGGGATATGCCAGTTGACATACCTGTTCATATATGCATCAGAATCATGCCAGTTGAAATACTAGTTAAAAAAGCTTCAGAATCATACCAGTTGTCATACTAGTTCATATATGCGTCAGAATCATACCAGTTGACATAGTAGTTCATTTATGCAACAGAATCATACCAGTTGACATACCAGTTCATTAATGCATCATAATCATATCAGTTGACACACTAGTTCATATTTGCATCAGAATTATACCATTTGACATAATAGTTCATATATGCATCAGAATCTTACCAGTTGGCATACTAGTTCATATATACATCAGAATCAGTTGACATACTACTCAGTCTATGCGCCAGGACATACTAATCATTATGCACATTCATATCATACAACTTCTCATACCAGTCCACGAATTTGATATTCATTTCAGTTGGTATACTAGTCGGTCTATGCTCCAGTATCATAGTCAGCCTCTATATCCGCAATATACCTGTTTATTCTTTAGAAAGCATTTACAAGAGAAAAAGAAAAACAATTGTCCTCTTCTGCATCAGCACCATTCAACTTGCATTGCTCCTTTCGAATTGCGCGTTCGTCAAGTTTGATTATATAGGTAAACGCCCAATTGCATTAAACTTTGTAGGATCCACTTTCATACAAAGTTTTTTGAACGTAAAACGAAGCGAAATTTAGGCAAAGTTTTATTTAATTGGGGCTTTAGGGTTGTATTTTTAGGTAAGGTAAACTAAGGTTATTTAAGGTTAAGTTAGTCGTCCACTGCGGTGTTCCAGTCCCATATATGTATATATAGATAAAAGTAAGTCTTATTGCTAAAAGTAAGTCTTTACTGCTTTCATGCTGGGCCACAAACTCGAGATAAAGCAGCATTGTTAGAGTTAATTTATATTGTTGTTGTCAATAAACTCAAGTTTATGCCGCAACGTAAAAAAAAATGGCGGCTATATACCAACAGGTTGTCATAACCTCTAACGAGACTTTTGCCGAGCTTCTCTTCCAACCTATAGTGTTCTGCTTTGATTTTTTTCCTACAAGTTGGTGGGACTTACAGTTTTTTTTTTTAATTGACAAATCTATAACTGTTCAATAAACAGTTGAATGCAGTTACTTCAACTAAAATTACCGTTCAAACAACCAAAATTTTGTCAAATCAACAGAATTTGGTCAACTTCAGGATAACAGTACGAGATTGTTGACTTTACGAGTGCCTTTTTTCTGTGTATATACACCAGAAATATAGCAGTTGACATACTAGATCCTATATACATCAGAATCATATTTGTATTTACCCAAAAATGAAAGAGCACCTGTGAACGGTTCCAACGTGATGGAGCTGTGATAAGGTATGTATGTTATTAGGTACAGCTAATGCTCCCTACAGCTAGCGGCAACTTATGAAGCCGGCTCTCCGCGTGTACTGTACCGTATTTATGTCTGGATATTTATACAGTGGGACAAAGACACCTCTTTAACATCAAATTTTATTTAGGTATTTTCTTGAAATTTTCGTTATAAAATTATTAACAAAAATATATTAACAAAAGTAAATCAAAATTTTAAGGCAATTATTTTCTTTTAAATTAAATTAAGAAATTGTTTAAACAAGATATATCCATAGAAGTTATATAGAAAATTTCGATCAATTATTTTTATTTTATTAAATAAATTGAAAATTTGAAATTGAAAACTAGATATAAATATATATACCTATTCCGTTTGCTTTCTTACAACAAATTTATGACTTATAATTCAAAAACCATGTCTTGGGGCTGTCTTTATGTAAACAAGATCTTCCTATTTTAAATTTTCCCTAAGTTAAATTTTGAAATTCTGTCCACCAAACACAACACTAGATAATAAAAATAATAGAAATTTGATACTTTGCACTTACGTGATTTCACGTGAGATCCCTCGGCTGACCAGGTGACAAGATGCAAGACGTATGCTGTATAGACCCTGCAGTCAACTTAACTAGTTTTATACTAATCAAATACCAGTCAGCCGGGCGGCCTCAACTAGTTCGAGTTCTGTAATTTTTCCATATTAGCAACTGGTATTTTTAACACGGCGATGTCCTACGAGATGGCAATTGTCCTTCTCTGCATCAGCACCATACCAATTGGCTGACTAGCCAGCCTCTGCATCAGGAATATACCAGTTGATATACTTGTTATTATATACATCAGTATCATACCATTTAAGATACTAGTTCGTATATGCGTCAGGATCGTACCAGTTGAAAGAATAGTTCACATATACATCAGAATCATACCAGTTGGCAGACTAGTTCATATATACATCAGAATCATACCAGTTGAAAGACTATTTCATATATGCATCAGAATCATACCAGTTGACAGACTAGTTCATATATGCATCGGAATCATACCAGTCGGCAGACTAGTTCATATATGCATCAGAATCATACCTGTTGACAGACTACTTCTTATATGCATCAGAATCATACCAGTTGACAGACTAGTTCATATATGCATCAGAATCATACCAATTGTCAGACTAGTTAAAAAAAGCATCGGAATCATACCAGTTGTCATACTAGTTCATATATGCGTCGGAATCATACCAGTTGATATAGTAGTTCATTTATGCATCAGAATCATACCAGTTCACATACCAGTTCACTTATGCATCATAATCATATCAGTTGACATACTAGTTCAAATTTGCATCAGAAATATACCATTTGACATACTAGTTCATATATGCATCAGAATCTTACCAGTTGACGTACTAGTTCATATGTACATCAGAATCATACCAGTTGACATATTGCTCAGTCTATGCGGCAGGACATACTAATCATTATGCCCAATCAGATAGTACCACTTGTCATACTAGTCCACGAATTTGACATTCATTCCAGTTGGTATACTAGTCGGTCTATGCACCAGTATCATACTCAGCCTCTACATCAGCAATATACCAGTTTATTCTTTTGAAAGCAGCGACTATTTGTATTTACCCAAACACGAAAAAGCATCTGTGAATTACAAGGTAAAAAAGAAGCAGTTACAAGAGAAAAAGAAAAGCAATTGTCCTCTTCTGCATCAGCACCATACCAATTGGTATACTAGTCAGCCTCTGCATCAGCATTATACCAGTTTATATACTAGTTCATACACAGCCAAAAATGAGCTAAAGGCTCTGAGTTCGATTCTCGGTAAAGTTGACACAAGTTTTTTTTTCTTTATTTTTTAAATTATGTTGTTTATTGTATTTTTAATTAAATTATTGAATTCAACTTGCAATGGCTCCTTTCAAATTCCGCGTTCGTCAAGTTTGATTATATATTGTATTCAACTTTGTAGGATCCACTTTCATTCAAAGTTTTTTAAACGTAAAGCGAAGCGAAATTTTTGCAAATGCTCAAAAACGAGGCGCGCATTTGTCAAAGTTTTATGTAATTGTGGCTTTGGAGTTGTATTTTTAGGTAAGGTAAATTAAGGTTACTCAAGGTTAAGTTTGTCGTCCACTGCGGAGTTCCGGTCCCACATATGTATATATAGATAAAAGTAAGTCTTATTTTTACATCAAAAAGAGTCAAAGTAAGACTGCTTTCATGCTGGGCCATACACTCGAGTTAAAGGAGCATTGTTAGAGTCAATTTATATTGTTGTTGTCAATATACTCAAGTTTATGCCGCAACGAAAAAAAAATGGCGGTTATATACCAACAGGTTGTCATAACCTCTAACGAGACTTTTGCCGAACTTCTCTTCCAACTTATAGTGTGCTTCTTTGATTTTTGTTGGGATTTTCCACATAGTAGTATCCCGGGACTGACACTCCTAAACCGACACCGTTACTCCTCCTCGAACCACTTAGATGACTTTATGAAGGCCATCAAGTCCTTTATGTCCAGTTCAGCGGTCTGGTTTAGGCTATCCAGGAAGGGAACTCCCAAAAAGCGCGTTCTCGCGCCGCTTAAGACCGGGCAGTTGCAGATGAGGTGCTTCACCGTTTCCTCTTCCTCATCATCTTTGCAGCTCCTACAGCATCGTCGGTAGGGCACACCTTCTGCGTGCCTACCAATAAAGCAGTGCCCAGTTAGAACACCTATTAATATGGAGATTTCTCTCCTCTCCAAGGGTGCCGGACATCCAAACAAACCTGGCCAAAATGGGATTATAAAAGATATAGAGGGATCATAAAAGATCTGAATACAGTTACTTCAACAAAAAATACCGTTCAAACAACCAAAATTTGGTCAACTTCAGGATAACAGCACGAGATTGTAGATTTTACCAGTGCCTTTTTACCACGCTTTTATTAGGTTCACTTGTATGTTTGTTTGTTTGCTTGCTTGTATGTGTGTAACTCTCGTTCGGTTTAAGCCCCAGTGGCCCGAAAACCTTAAAATTTCCCTACAATATTGGTATCAAACGAAAGGGGAAGGCCCCTGGACTTCGGTATATTTCGATAAATTTATCGATAACTGAGTTATCGGTCAAAATATGATTGCCCAAAAACCTTGAAAATTCCCCACAATATGGGTATCAAACGAAAGGTGAGAGCCCCAGGTTTCACTTGGACATCGACATATTTCGATAAATTTATCGATAACTGAGTTATCGGTCAAAATATAATTGCCCAAAAACCTAAAAAATGCCCTACAATATGGGTATCAAACGAAAGGTGAAGGCCCCAGGTCTCATTTGGACTTCGATATATTTCGATAACTGAGTTATCGGTCAAAATATGATTGCCCAAAAACCTAAAAAATTCCCTACAATATGGGTATCAAACGAAAGGGAAAGGCCCCAGGTTTCATTTGGACTTCGATATATTTCGATAAATTTATCGATAACTGAGTTATTGTCAAAATCTGAGGCCAAATGCCTTAAAATTTTCTAACAATATGGGTATCAAACGAAAGTGGAAGTCCAGAGGTTTCGTTTGGATTGCTGTATTTTTCGATATATTTATCGATAATTTCATAGGACATTTGACTAAAAAGTAAAAAATAAATATAGTTTATAAAAACTAAAACTCACGCTTTTAGAGAGTATTGAACTAAAAATTTGAAAATAATTTTAAAAACCCTACACAGTAGTATTGTGGAAAAAGCGTGGTCCGCTTTGTGCCATAATTTTCGTATATCGACGCTCGACGCTTTTCCCACATAATGCTAGTTTCTTTACTGCGCATTCATTAGCTTAACTTGTACATACATTCATATGTATGTTTGCTTATTTGTATGTAACTCTACTTCAATCTACCCGATAGTGACATATGACTGTCACAAAAACCTTAAAATGTGCCTTCAATATGGGTGTCAAACGATAGTAGGCTGCATTTGGACTTCGATATATTTATCGATAACTAAGTTATCGGTCATAATGCCTACTGCCTGTATCAAACGAAAGGGAAGGTCCACAGGTTTCTATTGGACTTTGGAATATTTCGATATATTTATCGATAACTGAGTTATCCGTCAAAATGAGGTTGTCCAATAATATTGAAAATTGCCTACAATATGGGCATCAAACGAAAGTGGAGGCCCGAGGTTTCGTTTGCACTGCGGTATACTTCGATATATATATCGATTACTTCATAACACATTTAACTAAAAAGTAAAAAATAAATATAGTTTAAAAAGCGAAAACACGAGCTTTTAAAGAATATTGCACTAAAAAGGTAAAAATAATTTAAAAAACGAAGATTATGGAACAAAGCGGACCACGCTTTTTCCACAATACTACTGTGTAGGGTTTTTAAAATTATTTTCAAATTTTTAGTTCAATACTCTCTAAAAGCGTGAGTTTTAGTTTTTTTAAACTATATTTATTTCTGTGTATATACACAAGAAATATAGCAGTTGACATACCAGATCATATATACATCAGCATCATATTTGTATTTAGCCAAACACGAAAAAGCATCTGTGAATTACAAGAGAAAAAAAGAAGCAAACCAAAAATTTCAAATAATGTTTGCATAGTACCATGTAGTACAATAGATCGTACTAATGGTTGCGGTGTAATAAGGCCTTATAATAATAATGTATGTAGTATGAAATGGAATTTTTCTAATTAGTATTTTTCTAAAATAGATTAGGCTTTTTCTGACTACACCTTTTTCAGTTTATATTCAGATAGTAACAATTTATATTTAGAAAATTACAATTCAAATTCAGGATTTCCATTTGATATTCAGAAAAATACAATTGACATTCAGAAAATTACAATTGATATTCAGAAAACTTTCTGAATATAAACTGAAAAAGATGTAGTATAATTTCAACCCGAGATTCATACATACTTGCATACTAGTACGAACCAGGATTTTTGTGACTAGTATGATTTCGCCCAGCAAATTATAGTTGTATACTGGTATGTTTTCTGATTAGATTGGCATTTATTGGTTTAAGGGTAATCAGCAAAGAACTAGTATAAAAACATTCATAAAATGTATAGTAAACGAGCTAGGTGTCTGCTGAGTAGTTTGGAATTGATTAGTTGGAAGGTATTCAGAAATTAACTGGTATGAATACACCACAAAATGTTTAGGCGTAGAACTATAATGTTGCTGAGTAGTTTGGCATTGACTGGTTTAAAGCTAATCAGAAATGAACTAGTATGAATACACCACAAAATGTATAGTCAGTGAACTATATTGTTTGCTGAGTAGTGTGGCCTTGACTGGTTTGAAGCTAATCAGCATTGAACTAGTATAAATACACCACAAAATGTATGGTCAATGAACTATATTGTTTGCTGAGTAGTTGGACATTGACTGGTTTAAAGGTGATCAGAAATGAACTAGTATGAATACACCACAAAATTGTATGGTCAATGAACTATATTATTTGCTGAGTAGTTCGGCATTGACTGGTTTAAAGGTGATCAGAAATGAACTAGTATGAATACACCACAAAATGTATGGTCAATGAACTATATTATTTGCTGAGTAGTTCGACATTGACTGGTTTAAAGGTGTCCAGAAATGAACTAGTATGAATACACCACAAAATGTATAGTCAATGAACTATATTGTTTGCTGAGTAGTTTGGCCTTGACTGGTTTGAAGCTAATCAGCAATGAACTAGTATAAATACACCACAAAATGTATAGTCAATGAACTATATTGTTTGCTGAGTAGTTGGACATTGACTGGTTTAAAGGTGATCAGAAATGAACTAGTATGAATACACCACAAAATGTATAGTCAGTGAACTATATTGTTTGCTGAGTAGATCGACATTGACTGGTTTAAAGGTGATCAGAAGTGAACTAGTATGAATACACCACAAAATGTTTAGTCATTGAACTATATTGTTTGCTGAGTAGTTTGGCATTGACTGGTTTGAAGGTGATCAGAAGTGAACTAGTTAGAATACACCACAAAATGTATAGTCATTGAACTATATTGTTTGCTAAGTAGTTTGGCCTTGACTGGTTTGAGGCTAATCAGCAATGAACTAGTATAAATACACCACAAAATGTATAGTCAATGAACTAGAATTTTCGCTGAGTAGTTTGGCATTGACTGGTTTTAAAACTAATCAACAATGAACTGGTATGCATATGCCACAAAATGGTTAGTCAATGAACTAGTATGTTTGCTGAGTAGTTCGGAATTTGACTGCAGGGGAATGATGAAATGGTATATATATGTATGTTTGGAAAGGAATTTCAAAACCCAAACTTTACAAAACTTTGTGGTTTGACACGATTTTTATACCTTTCATGAACATGAAATGGTATTATAACTTTGGTCCGATGTTTGTAAGTATGAGAAGAAGAAGAGATGGACCCATCAATAACTATATAGAAATGATCAGGATGACAAGCTGAGTTGATTTAGCCATGTCCGTCTGTCTGTTTGAACGCGAACTAGTCCCTCAATTTTTGAGATATCTGGCTGAAATTTTGTATGTGGCCACCATTTTGTAATATCATTTGTCGGAACTGACAAGATCGGACCAGTATAACATATAGCCCCCATACAACCGATTGTTCAGATATAAGGTTTTTTGGCCAAAACTTCCGCAATTAAAAAGTTAGGAACGTAAAATTTTGCAACTCGAGTACTTTCTATTTATGTAGTGTATATAGTGAAAATCAACGAGATCGGGCAAATGTAACATATAGCCCCCATACAACCGATTGTTCAGATATAAGGTTTTTTGACCAAAACTTCTTCAATTAAAAAGTTAGGAACGTAAAATTTTGCAACTCGAGTACTTTCTATTTATGTAGTGTATATAGTGAAAATCAACAAGATCGGGCAAATGTACCATATAGCCCCCATACAACCAATTTTTCAGATATAAGGTTTTTTGACCAAAACTTCTTCAATTAAAAAGTTAGGAACGTAAAATTTTGCAACTCGAGTACTTTCTATTTATGTAGTGTATATAGTGAAAATCAACAAGATCGGGCAAATGTAACATATAGCGCCCATACAACCGATTGTTCAGATATAAGGTTTTTTGGCCAAAACTTCTGCAATTAAAAAGTTAGGAACATAAAATTTTGCAACTTGAGTACTTTCAATTTATGTAGTGTGTAGAGGAAAATCACGAAGATCGGGTAAATATAGATAACATATAGCCCCATACAACCGGTTGTTCCGATATAAGGTTTTTTGGCCAATACTTCCGCATTTAAAAAGTTAGGAACGTAAAATATTGCACCTTTAGTACTTTCTACATATGTAATGTGTATAGTGTAAGTCAGTACAATTGAACACGTATAATATATAGGCTCCATACAATCGATTGTTCCGATAACTCGGATCCTATTATTTTGTAAGTTTTTTTAAATTATAACAAAGATGTGTAATGTGTATAGTAAATATAGTTAAATTGAAACAGGCTGTACTGGGGATCGAACAGTGAAAATCGTGACGCTTATTCATGAAAGGTATATAGCCTTCGGCACAGCCGAAGACAGCTTTCCTTACTTGTTTTTGTTGATATGTAATCGTAGTACTTTAAGTAGGAGAACAGAAAATAGCTTCGCTAACAATTTAAATATTTTCGTTTATTTTTCTTTATTTTTTCTACTGCTTATTTTGTTAGTGCAATCCTGCCTTTGCTTGACTTATGTGCGCAAGGGAATGCACTCTAAAGGGGGTATTGCCGGATAAATTTGCAAGTAAGACTTGAATACATATTTGTTTTTGGAATAGGTATTTAATTTGTGCTTGACAACACGAAAAATAAGCAGAAGTCCGCGGTAAGATTTTTTAGTAGCATACGTATTTGTTGTAACACTTTTGTGCGGGACTTAATATGAAACTTATGTAAATATGTAGGATGGTCGGAATTTGACCGGTGTTAGAATATTTATATATATATTTTTTGGCAATACATATTAAATATTTGAATATATGTATGTATATATTTTTATCCGTAGAAATACCAAAAGAAACGTCATAATTATTCTTTTTTTCATATGTGTAGCAACAACTTTGGTTATGTATTTTTGTATTTTTTTACCCGTTTTATATTGGTAGACTGTAGTTTTTGTTGTTGTATTTTAGTTTTTACTATTTCGTTGTTGTTTGTTGACCGGTGCGCCCGAAAAGGAAATTATTTTGTTTAAATATTTAAAGTTTTTGTTTTCTGTTTGTGATTTTTTTTTTTGTTCGGTCACCCTTTTGCATGTTTTGTTTTTGTAAACAGATATTTTGTCAACATCTTGTTTGTGAACTTTATATTTTTCCTTTATGTTTAATTTTTTGTTCACTTTTGTATTTTCGCACTTTCCATATATGTTTTGCGCCTTTTTTGCGCGGTGGTTACGGCTAAGTTACGCAGACGACCAAGTCATCTGCATAGCCCTGAACATCAAAACCATTGCCCTTCAAAAGGTAAAGAAGTTCGTCTATGACAAGGGTCCAAAGTAGAGGAGAAAGTACACCACCCTGAGGACATCCTCTTGTGGCCACGATTGAGCCAGCACTCCCTCCTATCTCAAAGCTGACTTTTCTTTACTTTAGCATGGCCAGCACCCAGCGAATAATCATTAGGCTTACGTCCTTGCTAATCATGGCTTCCTCAATGGCCTGATACGTCGTATTATCGAAAGCGCCAGATATATCGATAAATGCACACAGGGATATGTTTTTAGACTCTATGGCCTTTTCAATTTTTTCCGTAAGGCAATGGATAGCAGTCTCTGTAGATTTCCCGGGTTGGTACGCGAATTGGGTTTTACACAGAGGAAGTTTCTTTAAGTTCTCTTCTCTAATGTGCTGATGCAAAATTTTCTCCATTCCTTTTAGGAGAAAGGAACTGAGACTTATTGGTCGATATGACGATAGCAGATTTTCCGGTTTCCCTGGTTTCGGTATAAAAACAACCTTAACCTCTGTCCACCTGTTAGGAATATATCCTCGCAGCAGGGATGCTCTATATAAATTTGATAGGACTGGAGCTGTATAGTTAATTCCTTGCTGTAACAGACAAGGATATACCCCAACCGGTCCTGGGGATTTGAAAGGACTGAAATTCGATAACGCCCATTGGACATTTTTGACATTGGTTAGCTTTGCTGCCAGGCTCTTTTCTCTTGCACTAATAGTTGGAGAATCATCTAATTTACGATGTGAGTGTTGATAGCCTAGTGTACAGTCCGGAAAATGAGTAGCAAGCAAGAGTTTGCATGTGTCTTCCGGCTGCTTGGTGTAGCTCCCATCTGAATTCTTCAGAGTACCAATGACGATGCTATGACCTCTCACAAGGAGATCTTTAATGTTTTCGCAGTGTTCTCTCCAAGCCGCGGTAAGATTTTTTAGTAGCATACGTATTTGTTGTAACACTTTTGTGCGGGACTTAATATGAAACTTATGTAAATATGTAAAAAAGCCGTTATAATATCTGACTATAATTGTTCAGCTTCTGCCTCAATCTCACGCACCGTAGTTATCGGCTTTTGTAAGCAGTTGCCACTTTCTTCCATGGTGAAGCGAAATAGTTCCCATTTCGTCTTCCTTGGATTTCTGAAAACGGACTCATGCTCAGAGAAGTGACCCATGTCGAACACAATATGTTTGTGTTCCGACATTGATTCCTCCCCCGAGACGTGCCAATTTGTGACAGCGAAGGCCATGTTTTGGCTACATAGAGTAAGGTCAAGAACCTCCCCTCTAATAGCATTAACAAAAGTCGGTTCATTTCCACGATTAATGACATTGATGTTATGACTACTAATAAAATCCAGGAGGTGCTCACCCCTGTTATTTATGTTCGTACTACCCCAAGCTGTATGGTGGGAGTTTGCGTCACAGCAGAGGACCCATGGGATACCCTTCTGTTGACAATACTCAATGAGGTTTTTGGATTCAGCGGTAGGGGCTGTTTCCTCCTAACCGGGAAAGTAAGCTGATGCCGAAATGGCCTCTTTTTCACCTATTGGGGTTGGAATTTTTGCCTAAACTGCAACCAAATCAGCCGTCATAAACTGTAGGAGCGGGATAAACGACAGTTTCCAGTTAGAAGCATCGCCGCCCTGGGACGGGAACCGGTGGTATATATTAATTTACAGTCAGTACTGCTTAAGCCTTTTACAGAACCATGTAAAATCCATGGTTCTTGAATAAAGGCCACTCCCAGACCTACTTTGCTGAATCTTCTAAGAACATCCGAAGCTGCCTTGGCATGGTGAAGATTCACGTGGAGGCATTTTAGACGCCTCGAATTGCGAGAGTTTGCTGGGAGGGCTGACATTGTAAAGATTTTTTGCGGTCCCCATCCGCCACCGCTGATTTTAGGTTGCCGCTGAGCAAAGCATCCCCATTAGATGCCTGACTTTGGCCCGTTTTTTTGTAGACCCCGGGTCTAGGGTTCTCGCTACGTAACTAATTTATTTGCTGGCTTTGAGAGGTAGGTGGATAATCGTAGCTTCTGCTGTGTACTCCAGCTGAATCTTAGTTTGTACATTCTCCAAGCCTTGCGTCACCTCTGCCGATTTTGAGCTGCAGGCTGTTTGTTCTACAGCCTTCTTTAGGTAGGTAGGTAGAAGTGGCTGCCGCAAAGGCACACCTAGGCCAGTAATAAAAGGCCCGTTGTGATACCACCAAACACTAGGAAAGTCAGTCCCGGGGCCCGGCCATATGGAAAATCCCAGTGCTGTCGGGACTCTCCATATAGCCGAAACCCGGGACTGACACTCCTAACCGACACCGCTACCCCTCCTCGAACCATTTTGATAACTTGATGAAGGCCATCAAGTCCTTTATGTCTAGCTCCGCGACCTGGCTTAAGCTAACCAGGAAGGGAACTCCCAGAGAGCGCCTTCTCGCTCCGCTTAAGGCCGGGCAGTTGCAGGTGAGGTGCTCCACCGTTTCCTCTTCCTCATCATCTTTGCAACTCCTGCAGCATCGTCGGTAGGGAACGCCTAGCCTTGCTACGTGCCTACCAATAAGGCAGTGCCCGGTTAAAACACCTATTAATATGGAGATTTCCTTCCTTTTTAGGGCGTATATGTGTCTAGATCTTTTAAGATCGCATTTTGGCCAGGTTTGCTTGGATATCCGGCACCCTGGGGCTTGTAGCCATCTTTCGTTGGCTTCGCGGAGTGTATGCTCCTTCAGCATTAGCTTGCACGCGGCAAACGGCATACCTATGCGCTCTTTTTCTTGAAGAATCTGCTTGGTCGTGCCCTGCCTGGCAAGTTCGTCTGCCCTACAGTTTCCCTCAATGTCCCTGTGTCCCGGGACCCATGTGAGGTTCACGCGGTTCTGTTGGGCCATCTCTTGAAGAGATCGACGACAGCTGAGCGTCAGTTCAGAGTTGAACGAGTAAGAGCCAAGGGATTTGATGGCCGCTTGGCTGTCGCTGAAAATACAGATATCCTGTCCGATGGTGCGTTCACCTATCCAAGTCACGGCGTCTATGATTGCTGAAACTTCAGCCTGGAAGACGCTGCAGTGATCATGTAGTCTAAAGGAGAGTTCTAGGTCCAAATCCCTTGAGTAAACCCCTCCTCCGACTCTGCCGTCTAACTTCGAGCCGTCGGTGTATATAAAAGTGCCGCCATTAGTAGCGGGACACCGATCTATGTTCTCCCACTCTTCCCTGCTGGGAATGTTTATTCTAAAACAACAATCTCCGACTGTTGTGGTCGCACACCGATCTGTGCTCAGAGGGAGAAAGCTGTAAGATCTTAGAATACAGGAGTGTCCAATAGTGCTTGCGCCCCAGACGGACGTTTCCCTTAGACGCACAGCCGATGCTGCTGCTGCCCGGTACCCTTCCAGATCGAGTGGCAAAAAGCCAAGAATGGCCTGGAGAGCTTCATTGGGCGTTGTTCTTAACGCTCCGCTTATACAGATCATGCTCGATCTGTGGACTTTCCCTAACAGATTTAGGTTTGTTGCCTTTCTTAGCGCAGGCCACCGTACGACGACTCCATACAGCATAATTGGCTGGATTATCGCAGTGTAGATCCATCTGCAAATTTTGGGGCTGAGCCCCCATTTTTTGCCAATGGCTCTTTTACACGTGTAGAGTGCAATGCACGCTTTCCTCTGGCGCTGGATGACATTCTCCTTCCAGTTAAGCTTTCTATCTAGAACTGTGCCTAAGAATTTGGCTTTGTCAGCTAAGTTCAGGCGCACGCCATCTAGTTCTGGTAGGTTCAACGGTGGTATCTTGTACCGCCTGGTATAAAGGACAAGCTCCACCTTTCCCGGGTTGATGCTAAGTCCGCAGCGAGAGGACCATGAAGAAACTTCTCGCAGTGCTACTTGCATCAAGTCACACAGGGTTTGTGGGAATTTTCCCCTATATGCAATAGCTAAATCGTCTGCATATGCCACTATCTTCCCGCCCCCTTGTGTCTCGTAGCAGCGAGTTTACGGTGAGGTTCCATAGGAGCGGGGAGAGAACACCACCCTGAGGCGTTTCTCTTGTGACATAGCGTGAAAGATCAACTGTTCCCAGTGAAGAAACTATTTTCCTTCCCTTTAGTAGTTGATCAATTAGTACAATAAGAGACCTATTTATGCCCAGGTTTGTTAAAGCAGTGTTAATAGCCTCCGGCCTTATATTGTTGAAAGCCCCTTCGATGTCCAGAAAGGCCACGAGACAGTACTCCTTTTCATGCAATGATTTTTCAACAATAGAGACTAGGCTGTGGAGCGCAGTTTCCGTTGATTTACCTTTGGTGTATGCATGTTGATAGCTAGAAATAAGGTTGCTATCAATAGTAGAGGAGAGATAATCGCTAATTATCCTCTCGAAGGTTTTAAGTGCAAAATACGAGAGACTGATCGGTCTGTAGTCTTTAGGCTCATAGTGTGAGGCCTTCCCAGCGCTTCTCCAGGAGCACGGAATGTAATTAAGAGCCAGGCAGGCTGAATAGAGAACTACCAGCCATTTAGCTGATATTTCCAGCGTGTTTATGAGTTGTGCGGGGAAAATCCCGTCTGGCCCAGCTGCCTTGAACGGCTCAAAGCTTTTGATTGCCCACCTTACCCTTTCCTCCGTAATGGGTATGTTTACCGCCAGGTTTGTTGCAGATGCTACAGGTGCATCATGCAAGTTCCCCGGAAAGTGTGTGTTCAGGAGCAGCTCCAGCGTTTCCCCTTCCGTGCTGGTCCAAGATCCGTCAGGATTCCGTAAATAGCTAATGGCTGTTTGAGTTTTTGATAGCACTCGTCTAAGTCTCGCAGGATCATCGACTTTTTCGACCCCGGTGCAGAAATTTCTCCACGAAGTTCTCTTCGCTTGCCTTAGAGCCTTTTTATAGGCCCTCAGTTTAGCTTTATATTCGAGCCATTCAGGCTCCGTACCGATGCTCTTGGCCTTGTTAAATTGCTTCCTGCATGATATACGGAACGAATCCAGGTCGTAAGACCACCCGTGGGGTCTATGTTTGCCGCGTGGTTTTGGTACTGGACAAGCCTGCTCTAGGGCATTTGAGAGCGCCGTTGTAAAGGTCGTTACCAGATAATCCAGTTCTCCCACTGATGAGGGGGCTTGTGGAGGTAATACTGATAGGTCCCTAGCTAATATTTGGTTATGTAGATGCCAGTTAGTGTTGCGTGGATTTCGTTTCATAACTGGCTGCTCAACAATAAAGTCTAACACAATTTCTATGTACCGATGGTCAGAAAATGAATGCTCATCAAGAACACGCCATTTTCTGACCCACTCATAAGCGCCTTCGATACAAACAGTGAGGTCTATAACCTCCCTACGAGCTTTAGTTATAAAAGTAGGCTCGTTACCCACGTTACAAACCACCAGGTTAGTTGTTAGTAGGTAGTCAAACAGAGACTCGCCCCTAGCGTTAATATCGGAGCTTCCCCACTGGACGTGATGAGCATTAGCGTCAGCTCCAATAATAAGATGGCCCGTACAGAAATTATCCACCAGATCTTTCACCTCCTTTTGTGGAGGAGGTTCTTCGGCGTCATAGGGCATATAGACCGACGCCATCGTTAGGCTGGTGCTGCCGACTGTTAAGCTGGCAGCTGTAACGTCACCATTTGAGTAGTTGGGTAATAGAAAGGTGTTTAGCTCAGACTTTACCAAAATACAGGTTCTGACCTTGCCCTCATCATTGGCTTGGATGAGCTTGTACCCCTTAGTCCCCAATCCACAGATCCTAGAGCTATTGACCCAGGGCTCTTGGATAAGGACCACGTCTACGTCGCCTTTAGAAAGACGACTGCTTAAAACAGCCGAGGCTGCTTTAGATTTGTGCAGATTTATCTGAAGCACCACCAACATGAGAGAGCTCAGACTTCCCTGCCGCCAGCGTGTCGTCGAGGTCTGGCCTGTTCCGGGGGCTGTCTCTCAACGAGGAGTTGTTCAGAGCACCTGCACGATTTGGCGTGGCGGGAACCCTGCTGTCTGAAGCAGCATCAACGTTAGTGTGCTCAGGTTTAGCCACGATCGTGACGTCGAGGCCTTCTTCGTCAAGCAGGCTTTCTTCTATCGCCGAGTTGTTCGCACCACCATCGCAATTTGACGTGGCGGATAACATACTTTCCGCGTCGGACTCCTCTGCTTCCCCTTCCGATGCCTCGATCTCCGAGTCCTCCGGAGCGTCCGGAATAGCAGCGCGCTGTGCATCGCCACGGTATACGTGGATCACGATCTGACCCAAGCCGTAATGCACTCGTCCGTTGCACCGTTTAAGGGGCTCGAGCGCCTCCTTATTCAGAGTGATAACCACCTGTCTATTGGGCCCAACCACATTATCGACCAGATTGACGCCCCAATCCTGCGTCGGGAGAGACGGATTCCAGACCTGCAGCATCTCAAGAATATTCTCGGGTTCTGCAGGGACGGCAGGAATCCATGCCCTTGCCCTTGGCCGAGCAGGAATGTCCTTCCAGTCGACGACATCTAGTCTTGCCCCTGGGTAGACTTCACCCAGTCTTGCAACTGCTGCCTTATACAGTGCGACAGTTCTTGCATCCTCGCACGCGAATATTCTGATCTGACCTTGGTGCCAGCCCGCGTCAGTACCTCGCGGCGGACTACCCGGAGACTCACGCATTAAGTAGAGGAGGGCCCTGCCCATTTCATTCCGGACATAGAGCCACCGGTCTTTGGGGATGGACCAACGGTCGTTACCTCGGTCAATGAAACCTATAAGGATTCTGTCCTTGGTTACTTCAGCAAAGCTGAGTTTTCCCACTACGGGGTTGAACTGATGCCGCTTCGGATGGGGGTATACCTCTCCGTCCGATCTCTGGCGTTTGAAGGGATTACCGTTCACCCTCTTAGGCACATAGGGCCTCTGGAAATTTGGTATCAGAGCTTTCGCTTCCTCCACCATCTTCCTTTCTTCCGGCGACAGCTTCTCCTGCGATGCTCCCTCATATTTTTTAAGGATCCTTGCGGCCTTTCTTTTATCCCAGTACGCAAAGCGTCGGGGAGATGCCTCTTGGGGGGGATTCAGACTCGTAGTTGCCATCGCGGTCTCTCCCTTTGCGGCGTCGTCCTTCTCTTTCGAAACTCTGAAACCAGGTCGTGAGACCATTGCCCCAGATGTGAAGAGATTGGGTTTCGTACCAGCGCTTGATGGAAGTTTAGCTTCCGCCGTTTTCTGCTTGACTGGGTAGGCAGCCGCACTGCTGCTTGCTCCCATCAAGTCACTCTTACTTGATAGCAGTTTGGGGGATGACTGACGTGTAGTTTCCATCGCTGTCAGCCTCCCAGTTAACTTTGAGGCGGAGTTTGTCCTCCGGCGTTGTGTTTTCGCTTGCTCCAGCATAGTTCTTCTTTGCTGCGGAGTAAACGAAGTCGTTAATTGCTTTGTATTTTGTGTGTTCTTCATCTTGTTCGTACGACCCCTCGCCGGACAAGGCCAGCTTAGGGTCAAGGGTAGTGTAAGGGGAAGTGTGTCGTCCGCCGCGGCAGAGCCCCATACCGCGGTAAGACCATAGTTACTCCCTGAGGCGGCCCGGTATCAGTGAGGCTCCGTTCGACTACAGCCACGATTTGCCTCCCGGCTGCAAACGTCCAATGGGCACGGTATCGCATAACACCCTGGATTGGGAAGGAAAAGTTTTGCACATTTATATAGCGAGCCGCTTGCTTCAAGACAGACGCTCGCTTACAGCCGCACCTCATGGTGTACAGACGCTGCGAAAAAGACCCCGGTGAGCCCTTAAACCAAGTATGTCAGAGTGGCCCCACCGGGGCTCCCTCTCTTTCTGCCGCGAGCCTAGGTAGCTCAACGTTGCCCAGAGTGCACGAACGAGGACGCAAGAGTCGGGATTGAGCGCGGTCACTCAGCAACCACACCCCATTACACTCCTACAGCCTTCTTTTCTACCGCAACATTTTTATCATTGCCGCTGGCTTCATCAGCTACCCGGGGCAGAGACTGTTTGTTTTTAAGCCGAAGTTTCACTTTGGCATACGCCAAACTGATTGTATTATTATGGTGACGGATTGTTTCAGCTGACACCGGATCTACAGCTATTGCAATTTCCGCCACTGTGGCCCTACTTGTCCGATTGAGGATTCTCCAGTATCTGGTGTCTAGGGCCGGGTTTTGAACAGAAATAACTCTGAGGATATGCTCGTTTGAGGGGCAATCGTCCTCTTTAAAATACCCGACAAAGATAATGCGGCGGAGTACTTCCGCATCCGAGACTACCTTCAGTTTCGCCCCCTCCCAAGGAACTAGTTTTGGGACGATGTCTTTTAACCACCCTGCATTATTAGAATCATCGCAGACAATTGAAAGCCATCCTTGGCAAATCGCGCAGCCCGTGAAGCGGGGACTAATAGTGCCAACTTGAAGTTTAAACACTTCATTCAGAATGGCCCTTCTTATGATCTTCAGTTGTTCAGAAAACCAGATGGTACTAGGATAATCCTGTGGGATTATGCCCAGCTTAATAGTGGTCAGGGCATCTCTAAAAGATCCCGATGACACACCGTCAGGATGAGCCACGGTTACCAAGGCACTGGCTGCCTCTCCATCAAGAGGAGGCATCTGCCTTGTCCTCTTTTGGAAATTTGGTGGGGTCGTACTATTGGATCGCCCCATTTTTTTGGTCGCATCCCTTTGTGCCGGCCCTTGGGGCTGTTTTGCAATTTCTAAGGCGGTTTCGTATCTGACACCCTTAGCCAGGAGTTTCTTAAGACGCTTACGAGCGGCACCATTTAAGTGCTTAAGTTTTCCAACATTTTCAGTATCCTGGGGGGTCTATTCAGCCCCACCATGCCTGCGGTTTCAGCTTTTGATTCGGTATCAACCGAAAGGCAGATCTGGCCTGATCACTTGAAAGAAATTCAACTTTATCATGATCTAAAGTATGGTTTTTCTCATTTAATCGGTACATATAATTCCCACGAGTGTAGGGGAAAGAAGGTCAGCTGAGACATAGCCCCCGATATCCCAGTAAGACTAATTACAACCAGAGGGCGCCAGGTATCTGGAGGCCACCGTTATAAGACACACTAACGTAGTGCCATTCATCCCATGAGCACGGTACGGATCACACTCGGGATTACGGGTTTTATTGAGTTGTCCTCTCTTTGGATTTTAGTCGCCTTTTACGACAGGCATACCTACCGCGGGCATATTCTAGAACCCCAACCCCTGTATTATACTTTATTTTGGGTTTTTAATACATATTGATTGATAATAAGCTTAGAATATTGAAACTTTACGCACGGGAAATTTTTTTTGGCACTTTGGTATGATTTATGTGTATAAAGTCCATTCAAGAGGGTAAAATGTTATAACTATCTGAAAGGGCCTAATGAACTCTCTCGGTCTTTTTTTAAGGAAACCAAGTTAAGTCCAAGTCTACGCTAACGGAAGCTTAAGATAGAGCGTGGCTGAAAAAAAATCCAAAAGAGTGTTATTTAAACAAATTTTGATATAGGGAGTTTCTGAAAAAAATTTTGAAATAGGGCGACGTGCCACCCAGTCGCCGATACATACCATATAAGCCGTGTTGCCAGACTTTTTTCAGCAATCCGGCTAGATCGAGAAAAAAGAACGGTTAAAAAAAATTATTTCGGCGAAAAAAATTATAATTTTGGCCCGAAAAACGGCTAATATTTTTTGATTTCCGGTCAAATTAGACATTTGAAATAACAAAAATTGCGACAAAGCCAAACTTAGGTAAAGAAGGAAAACTTCAAAAGTCCCCATTAATATCATGTGTGGTAAAAAAGTTATTTTGGGGCAAAGTAGAGCTGCAAAACTATCGATGGTATTTTCGATAGTATCGATCGTTTTTTTTTGGCGATGTATCGATTTTTTTTTTGCGATAGTCGATAGTTTCGATAGTGTCAGTGCAATGAAAATTTGTGATGCGTATAATATTAAGTGACGCTGTGATCGTACTTATTTAGAAATTAACGCTCAAATTGCAATATTTGTAATTTTTTACTTTTTTTGGCACATGTACATGTAAATTATGTATGGATATGATCGGAGTTGAAGTTCCTCCAACCTTAAATTACGATAGTATACGATAGTTTCGAACTATCGATAGTATTTTTGCAACTATCGAAAATATCGAATGGCGCCACTATCGATAGTTTTGCAGCTCTAGGGCAAAGGTGAACATTTACCCTCGACTGTAAGCTGTACACCTGTTTCATAACTGGCTGCTCAACAATAAAGTCTAACACAATTTCTATGTACCGATGGTCAGAAAATGAATGCTCATCAAGAACACGCCATTTTCTGACCCACTCATAAGCGCCTTCGCTACAAACAGTGAGGTCTATAACCTCCCTACGAGCTTTAGTTATAAAAGTAGGCTCGTTACCCACGTTACAAACCACCAGGTTAGTTGTTAGTAGGTAGTCAAACAGAGACTCGCCCCTAGCGTTAATATCGGAGCTTCCCCACTGGACGTGATGAGCATTAGCGTCAGCTCCAATAATAAGATGGCCCGTACAGAAATTATCCACCAGATCTTTCACCTCCTTTTGTGGAGGAGGTTCTTCGGCGTCATAGGGCATATAGACCGACGCCATCGTTAGGCTGGTGCTGCCGACTGTTAAGCTGGCAGCTGTAACGTCACCATTTGAGTAGTTGGGTAATAGAAAGGTGTTTAGCTCAGACTTTACCAAAATACAGGTTCTGACCTTGCCCTCATCATTGGCTTGGATGAGCTTGTACCCCTTAGTCCCCAATCCACAGATCCTAGAGCTATTGACCCAGGGCTCTTGGATAAGGACCACGTCTACGTCGCCTTTAGAAAGACGACTGCTTAAAACAACCGAGGCTGCTTTAGATTTGTGCAGATTTATCTGAAGCACCACCAACATGAGAGAGCTCAGACTTCCCTGCCGCCAGCGTGTCGTCGAGGTCTGGCCTGTTCCGGGGGCTGTCTCTCAACGAGGAGTTGTTCAGAGCACCTGCACGATTTGGCGTGGCGGGAACCCTGCTGTCTGAAGCAGCATCAACGTTAGTGTGCTCAGGTTTAGCCACGATCGTGACGTCGAGGCCTTCTTCGTCAAGCAGGCTTTCTTCTATCGCCGAGTTGTTCGCACCACCATCGCAATTTGACGTGGCGGATAACATACTTTCCGCGTCGGACTCCTCTGCTTCCCCTTCCGATGCCTCGATCTCCGAGTCCTCCGGAGCGTCCGGAATAGCAGCGCGCTGTGCATCGCCACGGTATACGTGGATCACGATCTGACCCAAGCCGTAATGCCCTCGTCCGTTGCACCGTTTAAGGGGCTCGAGCGCCTCCTTATTCAGAGTGATAACCACCTGTCTATTGGGCCCAACCACATCATCGACCAGATTGACGCCCCAATCCTGCGTCGGGAGAGACGGATTCCAGACCTGCAGCATCTCAAGAATATTCTCGGGTTCTGCAGGGACGGCAGGAATCCATGCCCTTGCCCTTGGCCGAGCAGGAATGTCCTTCCAGTCGACGACATCTAGTCTTGCCCCTGGGTAGACTTCACCCAGTCTTGCAACTGCTGCCTTATACAGTGCGACAGTTCTTGCATCCTCGCACGCGAATATTCTGATCTGACCTTGGTGCCAGCCCGCGTCAGTACCTCGCGGCGGACTACCCGGAGACTCACGCATTAAGTAGAGGAGGGCCCTGCCCATTTCATTCCGGACATAGAGCCACCGGTCTTTGGGGATGGACCAACGGTCGTTACCTCGGTCAATGAAACCTATAAGGATTCTGTCCTTGGTTACTTCAGCAAAGCTGAGTTTTCCCACTACGGGGTTGAACTGATGCCGCTTCGGATGGGGGTATACCTCTCCGTCCGATCTCTGGCGTTTGAAGGGATTACCGTTCACCCTCTTAGGCACATAGGGCCTCTGGAAATTTGGTATCAGAGCTTTCGCTTCCTCCACCATCTTCCTTTCTTCCGGCGACAGCTTCTCCTGCGATGCTCCCTCATATTTTTTAAGGATCCTTGCGGCCTTTCTTTTATCCCAGTACGCAAAGCGTCGGGGAGATGCCTCTTGGGGGGGATTCAGACTCGTAGTTGCCATCGCGGTCTCTCCCTTTGCGGCGTCGTCCTTCTCTTTCGAAACTCTGAAACCAGGTCGTGAGACCATTGCCCCAGATGTGAAGAGATTGGGTTTCGTACCAGCGCTTGATGGAAGTTTAGCTTCCGCCGTTTTCTGCTTGACTGGGTAGGCAGCCGCACTGCTGCTTGCTCCCATCAAGTCACTCTTACTTGATAGCAGTTTGGGGGATGACTGACGTGTAGTTTCCATCGCTGTCAGCCTCCCAGTTAACTTTGAGGCGGAGTTTGTCCTCCGGCGTTGTGTTTTCGCTTGCTCCAGCATAGTTCTTCTTTGCTGCGGAGTAAACGAAGTCGTTAATTGCTTTGTATTTTGTGTGTTCTTCATCTTGTTCGTACGACCCCTCGCCGGACAAGGCCAGCTTAGGGTCAAGGGTAGTGTAAGGGGAAGTGTGTCGTCCGCCGCGGCAGAGCCCCATACCGCGGTAAGACCATAGTTACTCCCTGAGGCGGCCCGGTATCAGTGAGGCTCCGTTCGACTACAGCCACGATTTGCCTCCCGGCTGCAAACGTCCAATGGGCACGGTATCGCATAACACCCTGGATTGGGAAGGAAAAGTTTTGCACATTTATATAGCGAGCCGCTTGCTTCAAGACAGACGCTCGCTTACAGCCGCACCTCATGGTGTACAGACGCTGCGAAAAAGACCCCGGTGAGCCCTTAAACCAAGTATGTCAGAGTGGCCCCACCGGGGCTCCCTCTCTTTCTGCCGCGAGCCTAGGTAGCTCAACGTTGCCCAGAGTGCACGAACGAGGACGCAAGAGTCGGGATTGAGCGCGGTCACTCAGCAACCACACCCCATTACACTCCTACAGCCTTCTTTTCTACCGCAACATTTTTATCATTGCCGCTGGCTTCATCAGCTACCCGGGGCAGAGACTGTTTGTTTTTAAGCCGAAGTTTCACTTTGGCATACGCCAAACTGATTGTATTATTATGGTGACGGATTGTTTCAGCTGACACCGGATCTACAGCTATTGCAATTTCCGCCACTGTGGCCCTACTTGTCCGATTGAGGATTCTCCAGTATCTGGTGTCTAGGGCCGGGTTTTGAACAGAAATAACTCTGAGGATATGCTCGTTTGAGGGGCAATCGTCCTCTTTAAAATACCCGACAAAGATAATGCGGCGGAGTAGTTCCGCATCCGAGACTACCTTCAGTTTCGCCCCCTCCCAAGGAACTAGTTTTGGGACGATGTCTTTTAACCACCCTGCATTATTAGAATCATCGCAGACAATTGAAAGCCATCCTTGGCAAATCGCGCAGCCCGTGAAGCGGGGACTAATAGTGCCAACTTGAAGTTTAAACACTTCATTCAGAATGGCCCTTCTTATGATCTTCAGTTGTTCAGAAAACCAGATGGTACTAGGATAATCCTGTGGGATTATGCCCAGCTTAATAGTGGTCAGGGCATCTCTAAAAGATCCCGATGACACACCGTCAGGATGAGCCACGGTTACCAAGGCACTGGCTGCCTCTCCATCAAGAGGAGGCATCTGCCTTGTCCTCTTTTGGAAATTTGGTGGGGTCGTACTATTGGATCGCCCCATTTTTTTGGTCGCATCCCTTTGTGCCGGCCCTTGGGGCTGTTTTGCAATTTCTAAGGCGGTTTCGTATCTGACACCCTTAGCCAGGAGTTTCTTAAGACGCTTACGAGCGGCACCATTTAAGTGCTTAAGTTTTCCAACATTTTCAGTATCCTGGGGGGTCTATTCAGCCCCACCATGCCTGCGGTTTCAGCTTTTGATTCGGTATCAACCGAAAGGCAGATCTGGCCTGATCACTTGAAAGAAATTCAACTTTATCATGATCTAAAGTATGGTTTTTCTCATTTAATCGGTACATATAATTCCCACGAGTGTAGGGGAAAGAAGGTCAGCTGAGACATAGCCCCCGATATCCCAGTAAGACTAATTACAACCAGAGGGCGCCAGGTATCTGGAGGCCACCGTTATAAGACACACTAACGTAGTGCCATTCATCCCATGAGCACGGTACGGATCACACTCGGGATTACGGGTTTTATTGAGTTGTCCTCTCTTTGGATTTTAGTCGCCTTTTACGACAGGCATACCTACCGCGGGCATATTCTAGAACCCCAACCCCTGTATTATACTTTATTTTGGGTTTTTAATACATATTGATTGATAATAAGCTTAGAATATTGAAACTTTACGCACGGGAAATTTTTTTTGGCACTTTGGTATGATTTATGTGTATAAAGTCCATTCAAGAGGGTAAAATGTTATAACTATCTGAAAGGGCCTAATGAACTCTCTCGGTCTTTTTTTAAGGAAACCAAGTTAAGTCCAAGTCTACGCTAACGGAAGCTTAAGATAGAGCGTGGCTGAAAAAAAATCCAAAAGAGTGTTATTTAAACAAATTTTGATATAGGGAGTTTCTGAAAAAAATTTTGAAATAGGGCGACGTGCCACCCAGTCGCCGATACATACCATATAAGCCGTGTTGCCAGACTTTTTTCAGCAATCCGGCTAGATCGAGAAAAAAGAACGGTTAAAAAAAATTATTTCGGCGAAAAAAATTATAATTTTGGCCCGAAAAACGGCTAAAAATTTGTAATCAACTTTTCAGTCGTTTTATTCGCTTTTTATAATTAAAACGTATATTATAAATATTTTATAATATAAAGGAGCGTTTTCTCATCAGCTTTAAATATTAAAGTTCACGCTAAACAAAAATTGTGTATGAAAAAATTAAGATAAATTTTAAACTTTACTTCAGAAAACGGCTCCAATTTCATATCAATAAGAAAGTTTCGTATGCAGATGCTTTGCATCCGAATAAACACAGAGCAAAAAGTCACATAAAATGCCCTCTAAATCAGAAGGATTTGTCTATGATATTTTTCCAAAAAGATGCCCGTCTTATTATGACTGGGTGTCTCTTTTTAATAAAACTGAGTAGATAATCACATAATATTAAGAAGATTTTCTTTTTAATATTTCAAATTAAAAAAAAACAAGTAAGGAAAGCTGTCTTCGGCTGTGCCGAAGGCTATATACCTTTCATGAATAAGCGTCACGATTTTCACTGTTCGATACCCAGTACAGCCTGTGTCAATTTAACTATATTTACTATACTATATGTTATCTATATTTACCCGATCTTCTTGATTTTCCTCTACACACTACATAAATTGAAAGTACTAAAGGTGCAATATTTTACGTTCCTAACTTTTTAAATGCGGAAGTATTGGCCAAAAAACCTTATATCGGAACAACCGGTTGTATGGGGCTATATGTTATATTTACCCGATCTTCTTGATTTTCCTCTACACACTACATAAATTGAAAGTACTCAAGTTGCAAAATTTTATGTTCCTAACTTTTTAATTGCAGAAGTTTTGGCCAAAAAACCTTATATTTGAACAATCGGTTGTATGGGGGCTATATGTTACATTTTCCCGATCTTTTTGATTTTCACTATATACACTACATAAATAGAAAGTACTCGAGATGCAAAATTTTACGTTCCTAACTTTTTAATTGCAGAAGTTTTGGCCAAGAAACCTTATATCTGAACAATCGGTTGTATGGGGGCTATATGTTACATTTGCCCGATCTTGTTGATTTTCACTATATACACTACATAAATAGAAAGTACTCGAGTTGCAAAATTTTACGTTCCTAACTTTTTAATTGCAGAAGTTTTGGTCAAAAAACCTTATATCTGAACAATCGGTTGTATGGGGGCTATATGTTACATATGCCCGATCTTGTTGATTTTCACTATATACACTACATAAATAGAAAGTACTCGAGTTGCAAAAGTTTACGGTCCTAACTTTTTAATTGCAGAAGTTTTGGCCAAAAAACCTTATATCTGAACAATCGGTTGTATGGGGGCTATATGTTACATTTGCCCGATCTTGTTGATTTTCCCTATATACACTACATAAATAGAAGGTACTCGAGTTGCAAAATTTTACGTTCCTAACTTTTTAATTGCAGAAGTTTTGGCCAAAAATTCTTATATCTGAACAATCGGTTGTATGGGGGCTATATGTTACATTTGCCCGATCTCGTTGATTTTCACTATATACACTACATAAATAGAAATTACTCGAGTTGCAAAATTTTACGTTCCTAACTTTTTAATTGCGGAAGTTTTGGCCAAAAAACCTTATATCTGAACAATCGGTTGTATGGGGGCTATATGTTATACTGGTTCGATCTTTTCAGTTCCGACAAATGATTCCTATATTACAAAATGGTGGCCACATACAAAATTTCAGCCAGATATCTCAAAAATTGAGGGACTAGTTTGCGTTCAAACAGACAGACGGACAGACGGACAGACGGACAGACGGACATGGCTAAATCAACTCATCTCGTCATCCTGATCATTTCGGTATACTTATTGATGGGTCTATCTCTTCTTCTTCTCATATTTACAAACATCGGACCAAAGTTATAATACCATTTCATGTTCATGAAAGGTATAAAAAAACAAAAAATGAACGCTCAACCCAGATGTCTAGTCAGTCTAGTCTAATCTACACTACCATGCCATCGTATACTTAACTTGCCAACGTCTAATTACACTTTTGTTCTTTTTGCCTCACCACATGTCCACTTGCCTTATAGCCTTCACCGCGAATCGAACTAAGAATTATTAACTGCTGAACGGAGATCTCTACCATGATGCTATCGTGTGCTTGTGCTTGGTAGCGTCGAATTACACATTCGAAGAAGGCATACCTGAATTTGAATTAATAAGGGATCTTCTGAAAATATATAGTTTTCCTTTTCAATAAATTCAATATGAATCTAGTGAAAATAAGAGGATTTTCTCATTAATTTACTTTAAACAGATTTCTTCTAACTTTTGACAAAAGTACATAAAATATTCATAAATAAGAAGCTAACTCCTTGTTTTTAGCCGATTTCCTTTTCAATAAATTTGAGAAGAAATTCAAGCTAAAATTTAGAAGATTTCCTAGCACAAATTTCTTCAAATTTGTCCCCACTCGCTCTCCCCGGCCAAAAAGCTTTTTTAAACGTCGATCTCTTTGATTATAGGTGAACTTTTTGGCTCTGTGTACAAAGCTATAATAAACATAAAAAAAGCATTATTCAGGGACACCCCGAAATGCGCAAGTTTATGCAATTTTTTTGTATGTGACTGTAAAAAATAAAATTTGGAATATGAGTCCCAAACTCATGAGATAATATTTTTTGATTTCCGGTCAAATTAGACATTTGAAATAACAAAAATTGCGACAAAGCCAAACTTAGGTAAAGAAGGAAAACTTCAAAAGTCCCCATTAATATCATGTGTGGTAAAAAAGTTATTTTGGGGCAAAGTAGAGCTGCAAAACTATCGATGGTATTTTCGATAGTATCGATCGTTTTTTTTTGGCGATGTATCGATTTTTTTTTGCGATAGTCGATAGTTTCGATAGTGTCAGTGCAATGAAAATTTGTGATGCGTATAATATTAAGTGACGCTCGTACTTATTTAGAAATTAACGCTCAAATTGCAATATTTGTAATTTTTTACTTTTTTTGGCACATGTACATGTAAATTATGTATGGATATGATCGGAGTTGAAGTTCCTCCAACCTTAAATTACGATAGTATACGATAGTTTCGAACTATCGATAGTATTTTTGCAACTATCGAAAATATCGAATGGCGCCACTATCGATAGTTTTGCAGCTCTAGGGCAAAGGTGAACATTTACCCTCGACTGTAAGCTGTACACCTGAAAATTCCTTATAAAAATCGTCCTAGCATTTTTCTAAATTAAGCTGTCCCGGCAGACGTTGTATCTCCATCCCGATCCCTATCGCTGTCTACATGTGGGGTAAAATTCCTCAAGCGGACCACCCAAAAATTCGATTTGAATGAAATTTTGTGAAAGTGATCTGCCATGTAAGAAAAAAATATCACCAAAGTTCGCGTAAAAATATTGGATGGTTACCGAGATATACTGGTTTGAATTCGCAATTTTTTGTGTGTAAGCCTTTTTTCTTTAAATTATAAGACATGTAATTGACATGCTAAGATGGAACATGGAAACCGTTTTCCAAAGTATTTTTTCCGTTCTTTTCGAATATAACTTAAAAAAAAATTTATTAAAAAAAAATTAGTAAAAATTTTATAAAAAAAAAAGAATTTTATCAATTTTTTTTCAATTTTGGACATTTTTAATTTTTAGGTAATGCTTGATCTTTTCCTTTAAAATATTTTTTTTTTGTAATGGACCTCGAAAATTTTTTAATGTTCTTTCAATAGACAATTTATTTATTTTTTGTTGTTTTTCTCTTGGCACTAGTAACAAAATTAAACTTTAGCTAAGTCATTTCCATTTTCCAGTCAAAATGGTTATTATGAAAAAAAATTGGATCCACCCCGAAAATATTTTCTGGATACGCGCCCGGCTATATGTATTACATAGATGTGACTTATATAAAAGGTACAATGAGCAAAATTTTAAGCAAATCTCACTGCGTTAAAAATAATTGACTTAATGAAAAGTCGCAATAAAACCAGGCATCAGGTAACGAATATACTTGAAATAGCATATACTTTCATGACATAAAATGAAAAAAAAAAAAAAAATTATAATAATGTGAGAAAAATGTAGGTATATACATTGTAGTAAGATAATTGTGTCACCCTTTATTACTTATGCTTTATGCTATCATACTTACTGCTCACCTACTCACCTGTTATATTAATCTTCATATGCATATGTCTTAATCTTCATATACATACTTTGTCATCGTTACTTCGCTCTCATGTATATTCACCTAAGATACACACTAACTTTACTGCAGCATTATATATTTTAATTTGAACATATGGAACACTCAATAAATGTACTTTTTATTACATACATTTTACAATATTTCTATATCACAATTTTCTATATCTTGCTCTGAGCTATCATAAATGTTAGATGTGTTGAACTAAGTTTATTTAAAAAAAAAAATTGTTTACTACATTGGCAAAAAAGCTAGAAACGGCTAAAAACGCTAAAAAAAAATAAGAAAACGGCTAAAAACGGCTAGCAGCTAGATTCAAATTTTTCCGTTAAATGACAAAAAAAAGGCTACATCTAGCCGGAAGACGGCCAAAATGGCAACACTGCTTCTCATAGGCTTATTGTAAGCAATAAGACTAAACTAATGTATTTTAGTCTTGGGGGAAGGGAAGTAACAAGCGGTGATATTGTTTTTCACTCTGTATTCATACTTGTTTTAAGAACGAGTCAAGAGTTAATTATTTCCCAGAACTATATTGTGACGCAATATGTTTCAATGTCGAAGTTGTTCAAAATTTTAGGTATTTAGGTGTTTTAGTCGATCACAACCTTAGCTGGTCGTCGCATATGTGTGCCTTGAAAAATTATTTGCTAGCAACTGTTCGCTATAAACTGCAATATGGCTTACCTGCTGGGGTAGTAAAAGTAAAATTCGTCCACTCTTAATGTTGCAAAAGTGTCTTATACGTAGAATTTAAATTAAGGCTTCTTGGTTTAAGCCATGACGATATTGAAGTTCTATTACGGCCTATCATATAATCGGCTTCCAATTAAAAATATTGCAACATCTTTTCTTCTCCTTTTTTATTTATTTTTTTCAACAAGTTCACCTGTAACTAGCTTGTTTTGTAATCCACCTATTGAACCTAATTGTATTTATTTTAAATATGTACCTTTTCTTCAATTAATTTATTTAATTTATTTTAATAATTTATTTTTATCAATTTTATATATTAATAACAGCGTTTAAATGTTATTTGTTTGCACCCCACATTTCTCAACTTCTATTGTAATCATTACAAGAAATGGCGTTATCACTGTTCTCATTTTAAACACCCAACGCTATCAGCTATTATCTTATTACATATAGTTAAATGTTGATTCATATACCATGTTAATTTTTTTTAAATGAATAAGATAATAATAAATATAAAAAAACACTTCCTTGGCTGCAGTACGAAGTGCTCCGGAGATATGTTCCCACTGGTCATGTTCTTCACTGGGTTGGAACATAAAACCAAATTCCAATGAGATCCAACAACACAACCTCGGATATAACAAAAAATTATCGCTCAGGAACTGTCTATAGGAAAAACAACCCGACAAAAACATAACTAACTATTTAATACTTACACCACAACCTAAATTGGAGCGTTGAGCTTTTTTTAATCACGTTGCCTCCTTCTAACATATAGTATTTTGTTAGGTTAGAAAGAGGCGAATGGACAAAGAAGCTCCGGCACAGAAGGTTTTCCTATCGACACCCAAATTCGGCAGCAGAGGAAGGGGGAGGCCTCGACTGAGATGGAAACAACAAGTGGAGGATGACTTGAACTCCCTTGGGGTTTCCAATTGGCGCCAGTTATCGCTAAAAAGGAATGACTGGCATGCTTTGATACGAAACGGCCAAAATCGACTAGGCGGTTAAGCGTCAATAAATGACGCAAGCCAAGATAAGATCAGAAAGAGACAACACGATGAAAAAATGCTCAACGCTCCAATTTAGGTATGGGTCCAAAGTTAAATTCTATGGTATTTAGGTAAATAAGTTTATTTGCTCTCCTGTAAAATTTGGTTGCTTTCAGATAGATGGTTTTGCAATTGGTCAATAGGCGGTTTTCCACGGCATCGACAATCTTTGATTTGGTTGAAGATTCAAATCACAAAAAAAAATAGATATTTAACAGCCTAACCTAATATTAACGCACGGACTGCGTTTTCTGTCAAAAATGTCTCATGCACATACAACTTGTATGAGAGCAACCAAATTTGATAGCACGGCCTAAAACCCTAACTTGATTACCAATTTTTGTTCTGCGTGACATTTCGATTTGACGTTTCTATTAGAGGTGGGCGCGTGCATGATTTTCGCAACATGACACGACACGTTCATGAAACAGATTTTCGAAAAAAACGCACTAACACGCACGAGGAAAAATTACTAAAACGCGACACGCACGAAAAAAAATAAAACCGTATTTTTTGGCTTTTTTTATTTTTGTATATATTTGTAAATATTTGTAAATACCCCGAATCGGGTTGGCGCTGGGTTTGGGGCCCGCCACGTAAAAAAACCGAATTCCAATGAAAAGAAAAATAACAAAGCCTCGGATGAGAACCCCCTCTAATGTTGACGACCCGGCAAAACGAACTATGGACAACGAGAAGGATATTAGGGCATGTACGTGGAATGTCCGGACCCTTTCTAGGGAGCGTACCGCTGCCCGACTGGTTGATGTCCTCGCGAACGCAAAGGTTGACATCACCGCCCTGCAGGAAATGCGATGGACCGGGCAAGGAAAGACGATCATCGGTCCTGGTGACGTATACTACAGTGGCCAGACACGCGGCAAAGCGCGTGGTGTAGGATTTGTGGTGGGAAAGAGACTTCGCCACCAAGTACTAGCGTTCACTCCTGTGGACGAGCGTCTCGCTGCGATCCGCATAAAGGCGAGGTTTTTGAACATAACATTTATCTGCGCCTATGCGCCGACTGAGGAGACGGACGACGCAGAGAAGGACTCCTTCTACGATAATCTTGAACAAGCCTATGATCGCTGCCCCCTGCATGATATCAAAATCGTGCTCGGCGACTTTAATGCTAAGGTGGGCAAGGAAGGAGTCTTTGGTCCTACCGTTGGAAAATTCAGTCTCCACGATATGACATCCCCCAACGGCACTAGGTTGATTGACTTCGCCGCTTCCCGCAATATGGTCATCAGTAGTACCAGGTTCCAGCATAAGCGAATACACCAAGCCACCTGGCTGTCCCCTGATCAAAGAACTAGAAACCAGATTGATCATGTCATGATCGACGGCAGACACAGCTCCACTGTTCTAGACGTGCGTACCCTACGCGGTCCCAATATCGACTCGGACCATTATCTTGTTGCAGCCAAGATACGCACACGCCTCTGTGCAGCGAAGAAAGTACGCAGAGTAACAGAAGGAAAGTTTGACGTCGAAAAGCTGCGCGTGACACAGGCAGCTGATAATTTCTCCACTCGACTCTCACACCTGCTATCGGAGAGCAATCCTCGACCTAACGATGTAACCGAGCAATGGAAGCATATTTCTCACTCATTACGTACCGCCGCTGAAGCCACTATAGGGTTTCGGCGAGCCCACAAGAACAACTGGTACGATGAGGAATGCACCACAGCATCGGACAAAAAGGACGCTGCATACAGGGAGACGTTGCGAACGGGCTCAACCCGCAGTGTATGGCAACGCTATCGTGAGGCGAAGAAGGAAGAGAGACGCCTTTTCAGAAAAAAGAAACGTGAGGTCGAAATGCGTGAGTGTAAGGAGCTTGAGATGCTGGCTGACAGGAACGATGCCCGAAAACCGGGGCAAGTTCCTGTAAGAACAATAATGGCGACCTGGTAACTGACGTACAGAATGTACTTAAGTTATGGAGGGAGCAGTTCTCCTCACTGCTAAATTGCGAGGGAGACGTTGAACCCGATACCTCAATCCCTGACGATGGAAAGGTCGTCCCACCACCTGACTATGACGAAGTGAGGGTAGCTATATCCCAGCTCAAAAACAACAAAGCGCCTGGAAAAGACGGACTACCCGCCGAGCTGTTCAAACACGGAGGCGAAGAGCTGGTAAAAAGCATGCATCGGCTCTTATGCAGAATATGGTCAGACGAGTACATGCCTCCAGATTGGAATTTAAGTGTGCTCTGCCCAATCCACAAGAAAGGCGATCCCGCTAACCCCACCTATTACCTCGGAATCAGTCTTCTTAATATCGCATATAAGGTTCTTTCTAGCGTATTGTGTGAAAGACTGAAGCCCATCGTGGACAAACTGATTGGACCTTATCAGTGTGGCTTTAGACCTGGTAGGTCTACCATCGACCAGATTTTCACGATACGCCAAATCCTGGAGAAGACCCATGATAAAATAATCGATACACACCATCTCTTTGTCGATTTTAAAGCCGCTTTTGACAGCGCAAAAAGGAGTTGCCTGTATACCGCCATGTCTTAATTTGACTTCCCTGTAAAGCTTATACGGCTTTGCCAAATTACGCTGAGCAATACCAACAGCTTCGTCAGAATCGGGAAGGACCTCTCTGAGCCATTTGAAACCAAACGAGGCTTCAGACAGGGCGACTCCCTTTCGTGCGATTTCTTCAACCTGATGCTGGAGAAGATAATTCGAGCAGCAGAGCTAAACCGCAATGGCACAATCTTCTACAAGAGCGTGCAATTGCTGGCGTATGCCGATGATATTGATATCATTGGCCTTAACAACCGCGCCGTAAACGCTGCCTTCTCTGGGCTGGATAAAGAAGCGAAAAAAGTACCTGCTGTTATCAAAGAAAGAATCGGCGCACCTGCGCCTTGGTAGCCAAGTCACCGTTGATGACTACAAGTTTGAAACGGTGAGAGATTTCGTCTATTTGGGAACCAGCATTAACACCGAAAATAATATCAGTCTAGAAATCCAACGGAGAATCACTCTTGCCAACAAGTGTTACTTTGGACTAAGTAAGCAATTGAGAAGTAAAGTCCTCTCTCGAGAAACAAAGACCACGCTCTATAAATCTCTCATCACACCAGTCCTGATGTACGGCTCGGAATCATGGACAGTGTCCAGAGAAGATGAGATGGAAACAACAGGTGGAGGATGACTTGTACTCCCTTGGGGTTTCCAATTGGCGTCAGTTATCGCTAAAAAGGAATGACTGGCGTGCTTTGATACGAAACGGCCAAAATCGCCTAGGCGGTTAAGCGTCATTATGACGCGCAAGCCAAGATTAGATTAGATATATTTGTAAATGTACTTTGTACATGGTACTTATACATCTAAAGCTTATAAGGTATGTATCGAGGACTTGGTGGCATGTCGCCCTATTTCAAAATATTTTTCAAAAACTCCCTATATCAAAATTTGTTTAAATACATAAAACTCTTTTGGAATTTTTTCAGCAACGCTATATCTAAGAATTTGATTCAAAAATAACCTATCTAGGATATTTTTGAAAAATATTTCCAAACGGGGCCGTCGATATATGTTTACACATATTTTTTTATGTACTTATGTAAATACATCCCTCGTGAAGGGTGGATACCTTGCCGCGGTAAGAGGGCTTAAGTCGATAGCCACAGGGCTACGCTGCCCTTGTGATCATAGCTCCGAACGGCACTTCATCACGAGAGCAGCCTAGCCTCTCTGGCGCGACGACAAAGATCTTCCCCTCCCAATCCAGGGTGTTATGCAAAACCGTGCCCATTGGAGGCAGATCGTGGCTGTATTTGAACGGAGCATGGCCTTACCGAGGTACGGGGCTCTGCCGCGGCGGACGACACATTTTCCCCTACTCTTCCCTTGACCCTAAGCTGGCCTTGTCCGGCGATGGGTCGTACGAACAAGATGAACTCAAATAACGTAAATAAAAACGAAAATCCTAAAAAACAAACAACGCCAAATTTCACTCCTCAGCAGAGGAGGGCTATGGAGGAGCAAGCGAGAAAACAACATCAACGCCGGAGGACAATCTCCGCTCCACAATCAAGGGGGGGGAGGGTTTCGACAGCGATGGCAACTACGAGTCGGTCAACCAAACCTCTATCGAGTAAGATTGACTTGATGGGAGCTAGCACCAGTGCGGTTGCCAACGCAGCTAAGCTGACAACGGCGGATGCTAAACTCCCATCAACCGCTGATATGAAAACCAGTCTCTTTACGTCTGTGGCAGCGGTCTCACGACCTGGCCTCGGAGTTTCGAAGGAGAAGGAAGCTGCAACTGAGATTTCGGCAAAGGGAGCGACCGCGATGGCAACTACGGGTCCGCACTCCCGGGAGACATCTTCCCGCCGCTTCACATACCACGAGAAAAGATTGGCTGCAAAGATCCTGAAGAGTTATGAAGGGGTACCGCAGGAATCGCTGTCGCCGTATTCCAGAAAATCGGCAGAGCTAGCGAAAGCTGTGATACCGGATTTCCAAAATACTCACGGCCGCCGTGGTGTAGCGGTTAAGTGTTCGGCCTTCTATACCAAGTCGTGGCGGTTCGATGCCCAGCAAAAGTAACATCAAAAATTATTTAGAAAAAGGATTTTTCTAAACGGGGTCGCCCCTGGGCAGTAGTTTGGCAAACTCTCCGGGTGTATTTCTGCCATGAGAAGCTTCTCAGCAAAAAATTCATTTGGTTTTCAAGTGCCGTTCGGAGTCGGCAAAAAACTGTAGGTCCCGACAACTTGTAGAAAAAACTTAAAAAGCAACACGCCACAAGTTAGAAAGAGAAGCTTGGCTAAAAATCTCGTTAGAGGTTATGATAACCTGTTGGTATATCGCCGCCATTAGTTTTTTCACATGCCAAAGAGGTTAAAACTTAAGCCTTTCAAATGCCAAAGATCGGACCTGGACTTAAATCCCCCTCCCAAGCGGCGTCAGAATACCCCTGGAGCAGGCAAACCAAGCTTTGCTGAGGTAACCTAGGACAGGATCCTTATAGGCGTTCTTGACCGAGGCAATAACCGTCTGGCCATCCCCAAGTATCGGTGGCGTTACGTGCGAAATGAATTCGGTAACATTCTTCTCAACGTTGCTCCGGAGTTTCCGGGTAGTTCGGCGCGAGTAACGGATGCGGGTTGGCACCAGGATCAGATTAAATTACTCGTATGCGAGGATGCAAAAACTGTAGCACTGTACAAGGCAGCAGCTGATAAACTGGGTGAAGTCTACAAAGGCGCACAGATCGAGGTCGCCGACTGGAAGGACATTCCGGCTCGTCCAAGGGCAAGGGAATGGATTCCGGCCATCGCTGACGAACCCGAGAGAATTCCCGGGATGCTACGGCTAATGAATCCGTCCCTCCCAACGCAGGACTGGAGTGTCAATCTGGTCGAGAATGCGGTAGGGCCCGAGAGACAGCTGGTGTTCACTATGAATAAAGAGTCAATCGAGCCCCTTAAAAGGTGCAATGGCCTAGTACACTACAGTGTAGGCCTGATCGTTATACACGTATATCGTGGCGATGCTCAGTGCGCTGCCTTCTCGGCTGCTCCGGGGGAGCCGGAAGACGAAATACCGGAAGAGGAAGCGGAGGATTCCGATGCGGAAAGCATGTTATCCGCCACGTCCCTTGGCGATAGCGCTGTGATCAACTCGGAGATGGAGGACAGCCTACAGGACGAGGAAGTCCTCGACGTTACCGTGGTAGCAGCCAACGCTGAACGATTAACATCTAACGCTACAGACAGCAGGACTCCCGCAACGCCATATCGGGCAGTTAATCGGAACATCTCGTCGTTGATAGGCAACCTCCGGGATGGGGCAAACCTCGACGATATGGGAACGGCAGGGAACTCTGTGCGCTCTCATGTTGGTGGTGCCTCAGATTAATCTGCACAAATCTAAAGTGGCCTCGGCTGCTTTAAGTAGTCGTCTTTCTAAAGGCGACGTGTATGTTGTCCTCATCCAAGAACCCTGGGTCAATAGCTCGAGAATCTGCGGATTGGGGACTAAGGGCTTCAAGCTCTTTCGAGCCAGCGAGGAGAGCTAAGTCAGAACGTGTATTTTGGCCAAGTCTGAGTTGAACTCCTTTCTCCTACCTAACTACACCAATGGTGATATTACCGCTATCAGTCTTACGGTCCGCAACACCCGCCTGACGGTGGCGTCGGTCTATATGCCCTATGACGCCGAAGAACCTCCACCACAAACGGAGGTGAAAGACCTGTTGACAAATTTCTGCACGGCTAATCTTATTATTGGAGCGGACTCTAATGCTCACCATGTTCAATGGGGGAGCTCCGATATCAATGCCAGAGGTGAGTCTCTGTTTGATCAGGAGATGGCCCAACAGAACCGCGTAAACCTCATATGGGTCCCGGGACATTGAGGGAAACTGTAAGGCAGACGAGCTTACCAGACAGGGCACGACCAAGCAGGTTCTTCAGGATAAAGAGCGCTTAGGTATGCCGTTTGCCACATGCAAACTAATGCTAAAGGAGCACACACTCCGTCAAGCCAACGAAAGATGGCTGCAATCCCCAGGGTGCCGGATATCGAAACAAACCTGGCCCTAACTAGGAGAGAAATCTCCATATTGATAGGGGTATAAACCGGTCACTGCCTCATTGGTAGGCATGCAGAAAGGCTAGGTGTGCCCTACCGACGATGCTGCAGGAGTTGCAAAGATGATGAGGAGGAGGAAACAGTGAAAAACTACCAAAAATCGCGTGACGTCATATATGCACGACCCCTAAGCATATATCTAAAAAAAACTTTTGAGGTGTTTGTATTATAATGCACACATGTGGAACACGTACTTTAGTCATCTGGTGTGATGATGAATTAAGAAAGTTATAAAAAATTTATTTAAAAAAAAATAAAAGTGCGCCAGTTTAGTACAGAAAAAGAAAAAAGTTGATCGTGTTTTTTCGTGCGTGTTTTTTTTTTTTTGGTTTTCGGGCTTCACACGAGCACATGGACACACGCGTGCGTGTTTCGCGTCACGGTCAAAAACACGTACGACGCCCACCTCTAGTTTGTACACAGGCAAAGATACAAGCGCACGCACATTTTTTTCGGTTACAAGGAAAAAAATCGTGCATGTACGTGCGGTAAATGCGCGGAGTGCGTTTATATTTGGTAAGGCTGCAATTCATTGAAGACTAAAATCTCAAATTAAAAGTAACTTTGATTTGGTTGAAGATTCAAATAAAAAATAAAAAAATCTTTATTTTGAATTAGTTTTTAAATCGTAAAAAAATTTATTTTTGGATTTGTGATTCAACCAGATTTAGGAGCATTGAATTGAATGAGTTTTTATTGAATAAATACCAGTCCACCACTTATTTTTGCAATTACTACAACCGAATAAAATAAAAATAAAAGTCCTGCTTAGTGGCAGTGCCCATGGCTTGGCTTAAGTCGCGCTAAATTGGGCGGAGGACTCCACTTCTTAATCGCTTTCATAACTTTTCCTCCATATGCCTTCTTTTATATGCAGCAAGAACCCTATTTTTGTTTATGTGGTTGCATGTAAGGATGAAGGTGAACCTCTCTGCAAAATCGTTGGATCATGTGTTCCAATTTTTTGATATTGGAGTACTCCAAAAGTAATCCTTTGTATACCTCATCGGAACACCTTCAGTTTTTTGAAAGCCGCTCATTGCCTCATCGACAAAAAACACGACACGATCGTGCTTGGACAGAGTTGCCATGAGGCAAATTAGTTGTTCATTAAAAAAGAAAACAGAAATTTAGTAACAATAGAAGAGAAAATGAAGCCACTTTTGCATGGATGCAGATAAAAAAATAATAAACATGTTTAGATATAACAAGACATAATAAAAAAAGAAAGAAAAAAATGGAGAACCAACCACCAAAAAAAAGCAGGCACCGTAACTGTTATAAGTTTAATTATATTAATTATTTTTGGAGCGATATTTTATAAAAATTAAGTTCAGAGTTTTAAGTTTTTGCGCGGATCAAAAAACTCAAGAGGCCGCTGCCTCTTTTTGGCAAGTATTTGGTCTTAATTATTGGTTGGTATAATCTCGTCAACATACATATGTACTCAATTATTTGAACATTGTTTAAGCCACATACGTATATATATGTACATAAATATGCACATATCTTTTGAGCTCAATAGATGTATCTCCATCCCATGAAAAGTTGGACGAGGAGCCTCAGGCTACGCTCACACTGCAACCGACTTTTTCATCCGACATCATCAGAGAAATTCGAGCGCGTTCTATTTTATCGGGGGCCAAAGTTTGTTTACATTCGGGTGAAATCGGATGAAATCGGGTAGCTCATTTAAAACACATGTGCGCGGATGTGTATTTGCTGTCGGACGGCAAAACTCGGTTGCAATGTGAGCGTATCCTCAGGATGTTGAGCTACTAGCGGCAATTTCTGAAATTGAGAACTATGCTCCAAAGCAGGTCGACTTGGAAGTTCCTATAATGGAATATTGGAAGAGAAAACAATTCACTCATCCATATCTGTAGTCGGGAGTGCCACTAAATCCCCAAAAACAAAATCCTCAAACACAAAATACCCAGCTTTTAAAAAATCGAATAACTTTTTTCGCACAAATCGGATCGATGGGAACTTTTGCAGTTTTGTTCCAGGGGGCGAACCTAAGCTCCTGATAAAAATTTGTTTTACAAGATAAACTAAATTTTTTTTTATTTTTTTTTTTTTAACTATGCAGGTGGCTCCAGAAAACCTAAAATTTTGACCTCTGACTCCGAATAACTTTTTTAGCACATACGGGATAGATGGGGATTGAAGATTCCTGTTTGCCGGCGAACCAAAGCTCTCTACAAAAATGTGGCTCTGGGGAATTATTGTTATTTCAAATGTTTATTTTGACGTATTTTTCTTGTTTTTTTTATTCTTTGTAAACTGTTGTTATGAAAAATATAGAAAAATTGGGAAAAACACAAAGAAAAAACGTATTGTCATACGGGCATAAGGAAATATCTCAAATTAAATGGTTTGAGATGGGACTGAATTACAGAATACAGCTATAAAACAAAAAGCTTATTAATTAAAAAAAAAAATTTAAAACAAATTATATAAAATTTAAAAAAATATTGAGCATAGATCAGGTATTGGTCTCACGCCCTGCGTGGAAAACGAAACTCAATCGGCTTAGCTAATGCTGCATATTAGTTTCAATGGCAAAATAGCCAACTCATTACCTGCAGACCCAATAGTTCAACACCCATTTTATGTGTGAAATAAATTCAAATTAGGTTTCAAATCGCCGCGATTTTCAACCTAATTTGAATTTATTTCACACATAAAATGGGGATTTCGTGTTGGGAATTTTGATTTTGGGGATTCTGAGTTTGGGGATTTTTTTGATTTTGAATTAGGGGATTTCGGCTTTGGGGATTTTGATTTTGGGGATTTTGATTTGGGGATTTTTTTTTTTGGGATTTTGTTTTTGGGGATAATGTGGTCACTAGCACAAGTAGTGCACATTACCCCAGCTACCCAAGTTAGTGTTGAGCGCTCTTTTTCAGCGTTATAACTTATCCTAAGTGACATGCTGTGTAATTAGGGTTGCTAGATTCTGAAGTGGAAAAGGAAGGACTTTTCTATTTCAATACAAAAAAAAGAAGGACACACGTATAAAAAGAAGGACGGTTTTTTTGGACAATTTATTAGGGCGATTCGCTAAGTCTTGCCAAATGCACGGATTGCACGAAATGTATGGATCCTACGCCAAAATATGCAAGACTACGAGAGCACCCCTCACTGAGTTTGCTGTAACATCGATAACAAACGTCAAAAACTGAGCAAATTTTTACTAGTTTTCTGAAAAAACGTTGGCGCTGACAATTACTTTTACTTTTTGTGAGAAAAATGAGAGGATTTAGAGAAATACAGGGTTGCCTTCTTATTTCCTACAATTCTTGCACTAAAATATACATAGTTTAGAGCTTTGTATAAATTGCACGGATTGCATATATTTTTTTGCGTGTATTTTGTTGTTGTGACTTTACAATGCGTGCAATCCGTACAATCCGTGCATCGTTTTCAAGACTTGGCGAATCCCCTATTGTTTTAAATTAACAAAAAGCGAACATACATTTATTCTCATATTTGAGATCGTTTTCAAATATATTGTAGGTACAAACAAGGTAATCTACGATACCAAAAGACGAAGGTTAATGGTAGAAATGCATTTGATATTTATGAAATTTTTAAAGACTGAGAAATTCCCAAACAACAACAAATGCGAACATTTTTTCTAACTGCTCTTGTTTGGCCTTTCATATTAAAATATTTATAGAAACATTAAAAATCATGGTCGACCAGAAAAGAGAAAGTTCTACATCAAACATATATAGTAGAATGGGCCAAAAAAAAGAACTTTCGTTTTTTTCAAAAATTAAATTGATTTCTTTTTAAGAAAGGTGAAAAAAATTTACTGTAATTTTTCAGATTTTTAAATTAAAGTCTAGAGGTCTATCATCACCAGTTTAGATTTTACAGACTTAACGTCCAATTTGGTATAAAAACGACAAATCACTGTAGAAAAATACCATTTAATTGAACATATTTTTGTAGGGAATTGAATTCCCTATAAAAGCTGCTTAGACTGAAATGTTTTTTGGATTTCCCGATTTTGGTTGAAAATTTGCGAAACATGAAAAAATCAACATTGAATAAAACTAAATACATATTCTTGAGGGAAATTGGCTGCTGAATCCGAATTCGATGTCAGAATCCAACAACGGGACCGAGGTTCGGCCCTTACCTTGCAAGAAAGTCCAATATTATTTTGTGATGGTTTTGTTAGGTTAGAGAAGAACTGCGACCTGTTAGGCTAATTCTTATCACGGATTTGGATTTAGCTCGCCAAACTACATGAAAATTAATGTATTGAGTTCACAGGTCTGTCGCCTTTTTGTGTTTTTTGCGGCTGCGCCATTTGAAGACTGTAAAACTACACCTTCGAAGAGAATGCCTTTATTATGCAAAAATATGTTTGAACGTATATGAGAAATGTATATTTTTGGTTATAATATTGATCATATAATGATAAATAATCTGTAGAATATCTATTAAAAAAATCGGATCAAAAACACCAAAAAAATACGGAAATATGATTTTTTTATCTATTTAATACTAAACAAGTTTTGAAAAAGTAACAAAGAAAGTTGTTTTGCCTTTTTTGTAGCCCACTCTATTTCCTTTAAGAATCTGTATATTTCTCTGTTGTACATGGATATTTGCATTTTTGATAATTTTTGAAAGAATAAATGGGAAATCGAAAAAACATGCTAATATTTGAGGGTAGAATACTAGAAAACGGCTAGTCTGAGAAAATTTTGGTCAATGCAAATTTTGTAGGGAATTCGATTTCCTTCAAAAGTATGTTCAGATAAATGATGTTTTACAACAATGGTTTGTCGTTTTTATACCAAATGTCTGTAAAATCTAAACTAGCGATGATAGACCTCTAGACTTTAATTTAAAAATCTGAAAAAATTACAGTAATTTTTTTCACCTTTCTTAAAAAGAAAATCAATATAATCTTTGGAAAAAAAAGAAATTTTTAGTTTTTGGCCCAGTCTAATATATACATATATTTACCACGTATTCACATTTAAATGCAAAGAAAAAAAAATAAATGCATAGATAATACAACACTAAAAATTTCTATAATTGTTCATGAAAATATAGATAAAAATACATTAAAATTTTGCACTTAAAATTTTGAGCAAAACTCCAAAAAAATTCGCGAAACTCGACGAATCTCATCAAAAAAAAAATTTTAGATTTTTTCGAGTATGCAGTTTTGTAGCTCATTTCATTTTAGAATAACTAGATACTAATCTCAAGACCCTAGCAAAAAAAGAAGGAAAAAGAAGGACATAAGAAGGACACAACTTAAAAAGAAGGACATTTCTACACTTTTTCTTTTGGAAGGACAGGGAAGGACGTTGCAATAAAATGAAGGACATGTCCTTCCGAAAGAAGGACGTCTGGCAACCCTATGTGTAATTTGTCTACTGAAAACTTAGAAAAAATTCTATTTTTGAAAATAAATAAAATAAGTACATAGTTGGTCAATGCCATGGTATCGACATCTAATTTATGTAATTCGGGTGATTCAAAAAAAAAATGCCCACCTGGTCTTACCCCCTAAAAAGTTACGTATTGATGAGAAAATAAGCCTTGCAAAAAATTAGCGCTCTAACTTAACCCTTAGGGGTGGCTATTTTTTCGCCCTTTTCCATACATTTTGTATGGGGAAAAATGGCATTTTTTTTTTGAAAGTAAATTTTCTTTTAATTTTTGAAGCTTTTTTCCAAATATTTTTACATACTCTTAAAGTTGAAGCTTCCAAAATGGTAAGCCATGTGCGATTATCTTAACTATTAACATATTTACAGCCATTTAAAAATGACTGAGTTTTGTACTATTGCACACACATACACAGTAGCACGTATGAAATCTAGTAAATTTTAAATGGCTGTAATTATTTTAATAGTTAAGATATTCGCACATGGCTTACCATTTTGGAAGCTTCAACTTTAAGAGTATGTAAAATATTTAGAAACAAATTTCAAAAATTAAAAGAAAATTCACTTTGAAAAAAAAATGCCATTTTTCCGCTTACAAAATGTATGGGAAAGGCGAAAAAAAAATAGCCACCCCTAAGCGTTAAGGTAGAGCGCTAATTTTTTGCAAGGCTTATTTTCTCATCAATATCTGAAGTTTCAGGGGGTAAGCCCGAAAAAAAAATTTTTTTTGGAATTTGAATCACCCTAATGTACATATTTATTATCTCTCCATACTAACATTTAATGAGCTACAAAACTACGTACTCGAAAAAATCGAAAATTGTCCGAATTTTCCTGAATTATCCACAAAGTCGTAGACCTTAATAAGCAGTACTTGAATTGCATTTTTCGCATACTTGAACAAAAGAATAGCGAAATTTGTGAAATAAGTAATTTAGTATAAAGTTTTAAGTTTTGATGAAAAATTCAGAATTTTCCACAAAGTTGTAAACCTTAAGAAGCAGTACTTGTACTGTATTTTTACACATACTTATATTATACTCATATCCCTTTATTACGTACATGACTATTTATGTACATGTACATATCGCCGGTTCCAAAGTAAACAGAAGTATTTCAAAATTTAAATTGTTTTTGAAACGGCATTCAAAATTTCATTTTTACAATGGAGTTCTATAAAAAAATAAAAGTTTGAAATGCTGTTTTCCCAAAAATTTTAAAAAGTAAATACATCTGTTTACTTTGGAACCGGCGATATGTATGTGGCTAGAAGTATGTTTAAATAATTGAGTACATATGTTGATGAGATTATACCAACCAATATTTATGACCAAATACTTGCCATAAAGCCGCAGCGGAGGTCCGTCAAGCTGCACCCCCCACCGAGCAGCTTTTAAGTTTTTCGAGCGGCGTAAAAACTTAAAACGCGGAACTTAATTTTTATCCTTGAACGATAAAATATCACCCAAAGAATAACGTTTACTGTCGAGCAAAAATATAAAACTTTAGGGTAAGTTTTATTTCCTCTCAAAATATTAAAACTCAAACAATAAGTTTTATGTTTGATCAAAAAAAAAAATAAAACTCAAAAGTAGTGATCAAGTTGTAATTTATATAGGATTCACTCAAACGTTTTCAATCATTGTAGATTTCGGTTGAGCATGAAGAGACATGCTCATTCATGTACTTGAAACTGTTCTACGATTGGAGGAAGCCTTTGAGTTTTGACATTAAAAGTACAAAATTAATCATTATTGGGGGTCCCTGAAAAAAAGAATAACAGCCTCGCTCGGAAACGAGCTCAAAAATTGTGAGTATGAAATAATAAGCAAAGAATTTATGCATTTAATGAAAAATCACACAATTAGAATTCTCTTTCAGATCCTATTAAGAGAGCCCCGTGTGAGTTTTGCTTTGAACTCAAACTCTGACAGTAGATACTCCACGGAGTAATAGCATTGAAGTACTTTGCAAGGTACTCTGACAGTAGATACTCCAAGGAGTAACAACATTGGAGTACTCTATTGAGTACCAGAAACAAAGCCAAGGTTGGAGTAGGTGGTCCAGTCCTAGGACATCGCAATGTTAATTGGAGCTGTCGCGGCTGCGACTTTGGCTGAACGAAAGGGTTTGCGTTAAACAAAGCGATAACGTTTACGTTGATTTATGCTTGTGGCTGGCACTCGCTTGTTTATTCTGAAAGTTTTAATTAATTACAAATATATACTTAGTATAAGCAATGATTTTATCTTACCGCAGTTTTGCACCCTTTCTGTGGCGATTGAAAGTTGAAGATCGAAAGACTGTTCTGAGCATACATTTGACACATGCCAAAGGAAATGAGAAATCGAACACGAGTAGAATGACAAAGGAAAGAATAGGTGCAAAACGTCGGCTTACAACTCAGGGTTGTACCTGAGGGTACTTAGTTACTTTAGCAAAGAGCAAAGCATTTTCTAACACCCCCACCCCCGTGCAGCGATCAGCTTCACTACTCTCCACATCCAAAATCGCCAGTTTTGATACCGCGCGTTGCAGAAGTCCGGCTACTGTTCGAACGTCCGCACGTCGAGCCACGCCATCCCCACCAGTGTACAAACGCTCAACAACGCCTCGACGCCAATATTTTCTTGGTATGTTTGGATCGCAAATAAATACCGAATCGCCTTCCTTAGGAGGGGAATTTCTCTGACACCATTTGACTCTTCGGGTTAAGGTTGGTAGATACTCCAGTATCCATCGTTTCCAGAACGTGTCCCTTAGGCCGCGTGCAATCCGCCACTGCTTGCGTATGCCATGAACATCATTATCGGGAGCATTGACTGCTGGTGTGTTAGGAGCATTACTTTCACCAATCAGGAAATGGTTCGGTGTGAGTGGTTCTTCCTCCTCCGGGGAGATGGGTAAGTGTGTCAATGGACGCGAATTAACAATACGCTCCGCTTCTATCAAAAGGCTATGTAGAACGTGTTCGCGTGGAGCTACTTCTTTTAGAGTGTGACGGAGAACCCGCTTGACGCTTTGGACCATCCTTTCCCAGACTCCTCCTTCCGATGGATTTGCGGGACAGTTGAAGAACCACTCAACACCCTTCGTAGACAATTCCCTTTGAACGCGGTCGGTGTCAAAGACTTCAGAAAAACGTTTAGCTTCCTCGTTTGCCCCTATAAAATTTTTCCCATTGTCGGATCGAAAGCGCGCTGGAACCCCTCTCCTATTCATGAAATTACGCATGGCAATTATGCACGAGTCCGTCGACAAATCATGAGCTATTTCTAGGTGGATAGCTCGCACAGTGAGGCACGTAAATAGTGCAACCCAGCGTTTTTCGGTACGCCGCCCGATCGTGACAGTAATAGGCCCAAAATAATCGAGACCCGTGTAAGTAAGGGTCGTACATGCGGCTGCAACCGGTCCTCTGGCAGGGGTCCCATAATAGGATTACGAGGTTGTACTCTGTTTACATGGCATGTTTTACATTCATATATTACCTTTCTTAACAGCTGTCTAATCCTCGGAATCCAGTATTTCTGGCGAATACTGCTTATAGTTGCCTCATGATTTTGGTGCTTCATCTGATCATGATGACTTCTGACGATCAGTCGTGTGAAGATATGCCCATACGGCAAAATAATCGGTCTCCTGGCATTATACGGCAAACAGCTGGCTGCATCAATTCGCCCTTGCACCCGAAGTAGACCATCTTCTCCGATGTATGGAAGGAGTAGTCTTAGTGGACTGTCTTTAAGTATTTCTTGACCACCTTCGAGTCGGTGGCGTTCTGCTGCAAAGGCTTCCTCTTGGACACGAAGGCATAACAATTTTTCGGCGGTATTGATCTCTGCTGCTGTGAGTCCATATTCTTTATATTGTAGATCTCGTTTACGGCAACAATTGATGAAACGAAGCACCCACGCTACAGTTCTCTTAAGCCTATTAAAACTCGAAAATCGGCTATAATTAAGGAAAGCGTCATCGTTGGTGATTAAAGCAAATTTTGATCGAAGCTCTTCATCCGCTACAACGATATTCTTGGCATCATTATCTTCAACAGGCCAGGTGTCCTCCGAACGTTTCAAAAAATTCGGCCCTTGTAGCCAACGGGATGTTGGCGTAAAGTCAGTACATCCGTGACTTCTCGTAGCGTCGTCAGCTGCATTATCCTGGGTTGGCACCCATCGCCATTCGCTAATGGCACTCCCATTTAGAATCTCCGCGATGCGGTGCGCCACGTACGGCTTATAGCGCCGGTGTTCGCTGCCAATCCATTTCAAAACAGTTCGGGAGTCACTCCAAAAGAAGCACCGCTGAGGGATTAACTGGTGATTGTCCAAAATCAATTTACGCAAACGAACGCCTAGCACGGCTGCTTGCAGTTCTAAGCGTGGAATGGTGACAGCCTTTAGCGGAGCGCATTTCGTTTTTCCGCAAATTAGTGCAACTTCAACATCGCCGTTCGACTGCTTAGACCTCCAGTAAGCGACAGCAGCAAAGGCTTCTTCGCTAGCGTCAACAAACACATGCAGCTCCAAGTTTTGATGCTCGCCGCCTGGGAAATAGAACCGTGGAACGCGAAATTCTGCTATCTTGCAAAACTGTCGGCGCCATTTTTCCCACAATATGTTCACATCATTGGGTATGACCTCATCCCATCGAACTTCACGACGCCAAACTTCGCGCATAAGGGATTTGGCTGCAACTGTGTAATGGCTTAAAAACCCCAGCGGGTCAAACGTGGACATAATAATGCTCAAAAGCTCCCTTTTCGTAGGACGTCTTTCGCCTGTAATTACTGCCTCCTCAATGCGATGGAATTTCAAACTAAATTTAAAGTTATCGCTGTCTGGCTCCCAAAACAGTCCAAGGACTTTCTCTGTACTCTCACCCGTGGCGATTTGTTTCGTATTCGTACTGCCGTCCAAATCATTAACAACTTCCTTTGAATTGGAAACAAATCCGCGTAATTCGAATCCGCCATTGCTGTGAATGCTCCTTACCTGCCGCGTGACGTCTAGCGCCTCTCGGGTCGTATCAAAACGGTCGACGTAATCGTCAACGTAGTGGTGTTCAAAAATCGATTTGATCGCACGAGGGTAACTTTCATGGTGCTCCATGGCATTTTGTCTCATGACGTATTGCGCCGAGCAAGGCGAGCACGCGGCACCGTAGATCATCACTTGCATTTCGTACTCTTCTGGCGGCTTATTATTCTCTCCATCGCGCCAAAGAAAACGCTGTGCACACCTGTCAGATGGTTGTATGATAATTTGGTGGAACATTTCCCTTATGTCTCCACAGATTGCAACTGCACGCGTTCGAAAATTAAACAAGATGGAAGGAAGGGATGTATATAGCTGTGGCCCCTTCAGCAAATTAGAATTTAATGACGTCCCTCCGACTCGAGAGGCTGCATCGAACACAAAGCGAAGTTTTTTCGGTTTATTCGGGTTCACGACACCGAAATGTGCTAAATACCACTTTTTGGGGGAAACGACGAGTGTTTCCTCATGTGTAAGCTTTCTAGCATAACCCTTCTTTAGGTACTCTTCGATGACCCCTTTGTACGCTGTTGCAAATTCTGAATCTCGTTGCATCTTTCTTTCAATACCTTCTAATCTGTGCAGAGCGACTTCGTAGTTATCTGGAAGATGTATATCGCTTTCCATAACAGGCCCGTTTGGAAACGCCCTGCGACTCGCTTAGTTGTGTTCTCTAACAGATGCTTGGCTCTAACATCATCGTTGCTTTCAACAGGCGGACAGCTTCGGACACCAAGACTTTCTATGTTGAAATAGTCGGTCACTAGGCGATGCAAGTCTTCATCTTTTTCATGGGCGCGTACAAACAAGCACGATTGTATTACAGACGAGGCGCGACTGGTTGGTCCGAAAACTACCCATCCCAGTTCAGTGTTACAAGCGTAAGGACCTTGTGTACGGATCATTTTAATGTCGTTTGGCAAGCCTAGATGCGCGTGATCGATCCCGATAAGTAGTTGAGGTACAGCATTCAAATACGGTTGTAAAGGGAGAGACGAAGCTGATTGGTCACTACCCTTTAGGTCATCGATGCATAGGCTTTGCATCGGCAAATCAAGGTTACCTACAGCATACACGTTGCGTAGCAGATGACGTTTACTCTTACCCGCCCCGCTAATTTCGACATTGAAAACCTCTGCGACTCTTGCGCTGCTCTTCCCCCGAACCATTGTATATCTAAACTGTGTGGTCGACCGCGTATCCCTAGCTGCTTTGCAAGTTTGCTGTCTAACATTGTAATTGACGAGCCCTCGTCAAGAAGGGCGTACGTATCGATGCGCTTGTTTTCACCGTATAAGGTTACCGGCATCACTCGAAATAAGATTTTTTTCTTAGAAGCGTCGACGGCTGCGCAACTCAACACGCTTCCTCGCACTTCTTCCTTCGGGGTACTATTGTTAGTAGTCGCGATGACTTCATGCAACAAGCCGTGGTGTCTGTGCCGGCAACCTTCTACCGAACAAAATTTCATACGTCGGCAACTATGCGTTGTGTGGCCGCTGTTTAGACACGAAAAACAGACGCGGTTCTTCTTTACTATCTCCCACCTATCAGACACACCTTCATTTAGGAAACGTCGACAATCTTGTAGTTTATGTTGCCCTTGGCATAAGGGGCACTTTGAGGAATACATAGATGAAGGGTTTGGATATTGTTTTTCGGATGTGTGAAGTACCACGCGTCGCTTTACATCCTTATTGTCAATATCTTGTACTCTACATATTAAATTAGCAAGGTCACTTACCCAAGTGCTGAAATGTACGATTGTTGGATATGGCAATATCGCGGCGGCAGCTCGGGCCCACTCCACACGTTTACTCATCGGTAGCTTTGATAACAATTCGTCCAATAGAGTTGGGTTGGCGATGTGTTGTTGGCCGTTCACAGATTGTAAAAATGTGGCTAAATTTTTGACCTTGGTAGCAAATGGCACCAATTTAGACAAGGCGTTCTCCGGAATATTAGGCAAATCTCTTGCTTGCCGTAACTGGCTCTGAATCAGCTGTTCAGGGCGCCCAAAGCGAAAACGAAGTTGCTCCATAGCAGCGGCAACATTGTCGGGATGAACTAAAAGTGATTTGATTACCTCGCGGGCTTCTCCTTTGACAGCTTTCTGCAATCGTTGGTTGTTTTCTAAATTAGTGTAGTTATACACCGCTGTTGACTGGACATAATTAGCGTAAAAAATTGGCCAGTCTTCTGGCTCCCCACTGAAAACAGGCAAATCCTTTAATTTCCGCAGTATTGTTGCAGAATTGGTCAGAGGGGAAATATTGTTCAAATAATTCATTGACATAGGAGTTTGAATATAAGGGTTAAAATTGTTATTATGTAATGGCGAAGATGTGCATGGCATACTGAACTGACTTTGTGTAGAATGCACTTGGTTCGTTGTAAAAAACGTTGGCGCAGCGCCGGCACTAACAGTGTACGTCGGCAGTGCCGAAAGGCTGCGAACGTTCTCAGCTGTGTCATACGATGGCAGCATAGCAGCGCTGCTCCCCATAGTAGGAATTACAGAATGTGCATAACTGTTAACGGCATATGGCCTGACATGACTTGCGGTTGCATAAGTTGACGAATACTGCACATGGGGGCTACCTTGCAAATTTGTTAGGTTAGGTTCCGCAGCATCGGCTGATGGTGCGAAAGAACAGCCAACGAGGGGTATAGATGTTATGGCGGGCGCAAGGGGTACAGTATTAATATTAGCCATGTGCGCTGTATTACGTAATGCTGTTTCCAGCCTTTGGCAAACACGATTTTGTTCATTCAACCTTACCTTTGATTCCTCTAGCTGGTCTTGAAGTGTAGCGATTTGCTTCTGCATCTCTAATGTTGAACTTACTGATGAGCTGGCGGCGGTTGTAGTGCTGGTGGTGGCGGTGGCGGTGGCGACTGCGGCACTGGCGGGGTCGACGTCATCATTTGCTTTGTAGGTGGACGGCGTAGGTTTGGGCGGCACTTCAAATGATCCAGCATCTACTTTGTTGAGCCGGGGACTGCGGCGTTTCTCTAAATTTTCGTCTGCTTCTTTAAATTCCATTGGTAAATCCAAACTTCACGGCAGCGAAAGTAGCGCAGTTAAATCCAATGAAAACTGCGAATAAAAATGTCGCGGCTGCGACTTTGGCTGAACGAAAGGGTTTGCGTTAAACAAAGCGATAACGTTTACGTTGGTTTATGCTTGTGGCTGGCACTCGCTTGTTTATTCTGAAAGTTTTAATTAATTACAAATATATACTTAGTATAAGCAATGATTTTATCTTACCGCAGTTTTGCACCCTTTCTGTGGCGATTGAAAGTTGAAGATCGAAAGACTGTTCTGAGCATACATTTGACACAAGCCAAAGGAAATGAGAAATCGAACACGAGTAGAATGACAAAGGAAAGAATAGGTGCAAAACGTCGGCTTACAACTCAGGGTTGTACCTGAGGGTATTTAGTTACTTTAGCAAAGACTTATGCAGCATTTTCTAACAGGAGCACAATTTGTATATGAAAAAGCATTACATTTGGAGTACTCTGATACTCCAATTGGAGTACTCTTTAGATATGAAATAGGGTACTCTCGATTTTTGCAGGGCTACTACCGAATACCTTTAAAAGTTTACTGATAATTTGAGTGGGCATTCTTAAATTTCGTGTATAAAATCTTTGGCAATTAGGTTAAACTTACCCAAAGTTCAAGGTAAACCGGTTTTTGAAAGAGAGGGTTCTTGCGAGCAGTCACATAATCCAGCTCAATTCCACGTTTAGCATCCTAAACAAATAAATAAGAAATGGCAATTTGTTAAAGGTGGAAACACGAAAAATTAGATAAAGAAAGTGATAAAGAAAAAAACTAATAGCGGCGATATACCAACAGGTTATCATAACCTCTCTTCTCTTCCAACCTGTGGTGTGCTGCTTTTGAGATTTTCCCTACTAGTTGGTGGGACCTACAGTTTTTTACCGACCCCGAAGGGCACTTGCAAAGCAAATGAGTTTTTTCTGAGAAGCTTCGCATGGCAGAAGTACACCCTGAGAGTTTGCCAAACTACTGCTGAGGGGCGACTCCGTTTAGGGACATTCTTTTTCTAAATAATTTTTATGTTGCTTTTGCCGGGTATCGATACCCGGTTACCTGCTGTAGAGGGTCGAGCATACTATCACTACACCGTGGCGGCCGCCACAAAGTGATAAAGAACCATGCAAAAAATGCAATTAGTCTTAGATGCGTCCGGGATGAGACGCAAAGGAGGACGCAACTATTGTCAGTTCTGACCACTTTGAGCATGTCCTATGTAGACCAATTATACCCTAACGTTCGAAAGGACTAAAGGTGATGGCCCAATGCACGCTTCCTTTGCTGGCTTTGCCTTGAGGAATGCCAAAATTCTTTTGAACCCTACTGAAATGTATGAAAGTTGGCCCAGTGGCCGCTTTACTTTGCTTGCTTGAATCGCTTCAAAGCGTCGAAAAGCCTAAATCTCTATTTGACAGCGCTTTACACGCTTCACTGTTTGTTTTGTTGTTGTATTGCTTGTCTCATTCTGTATTTTTGACAGCTTTTGAAGCTTCTATTTGGCCATAGAAGCTTTCAAAGAAAAGCAAGGTAAGCCTAGGTAAGCAAGGCAAGCAAATCAAGCCTGCATTGGGTCATCACCTTAATCCACTTTCTACCTATAGAGTGATGTCACACTGACGATTCATATTGAACATCCATGGATCGCGATTCATATCGAAGGATTGGTACATCCATGGATGTAACATCCAGATTTCGGTATTTTCTTATCTGTTATTTGTATGATTTACACAAAAAAATATATGTATATTATTATCTTTTTAAATAAAAAACAAGTAAAAAGAAGGCAATGGAGTAGCAAATAATATATCCGATCTGCCGAAAACACAAATCGCATTGATGGATTGCAGATAGATCACAAATTGGTGCTAAATGTTCAATACGAAAGTACCATCCATGGATGTAACATCTGGATTTCAAAATTTCTAAATAATTTGCGATATGGATCCGGATCTAAGAATTTTTCATGCTAATCGTTCAATACGGATGTAACATCCATGGATCGCGTCAATATGGATCTTATGTGTGACATCACTCATACTGGCACAAAAAAAATATCAAATTTCTGTATTTTGTTGTTGTTTTTGATCCATTTTCTCATGCAGTATGCCAAATGATTGAAAATGTAAATTTCGACAGAGCGATGTTAAATTCTGACAGTTATCGTGGTGAATATGAAAGTGGGAAATTACCCTAGCACAGGGATGCATGTGCATTAGAGTGGTTCACAATTATGGACTTTTTGGAAATTCCAAAACGCTACCCCCAATTATTGTTCCTTATGACAAAAAAAGAGGCTGCTATTTTTTTTTTTTTTTTAAAGGTGCTTTAGAGGTCGCGCTACTCGTTTTTATAAAAAAAATGAGATGCTTGCAAATTTAACTTAATTTTAACATGTTTAAGTGCAGTAAAAATTTGCGTTTTTGTGTGTTGTTATTCTGTTTTCATTGACGAATATTCCTGCAATTCAAAAGCCTTCTTGGATGAGTAGAAGGGGTTTAACTCCTGAAAGTATGTTTCGAAATTGAAAACGGTGCAACTAAAACGCCTACACTGATCTCATCGCGCATTGGTTTTTTGGATATATTTCGCATCTAGATGGTTTATGACATCGCTGATTATGAATCCGATGTCAGTTTTTTTAAATACAAAATGGCGGGTCCAATATGGCGGTGATTTTTTTGAAAACTAATTGGATTTGATTGAAACTTGGTACTCGGGGGTTTATGCGTTGTCTGATTACGAATCCGATATCGGTTTTTTTAAATTAAAAATGGTGGATCCAATATGGCGGTGCATTTTTGAAAACTAATTCGACTGTGTGAAACTCGTCACTGATGGATTTATGACATCGATTTATATGAACTAGTATCGCTTGTGATCGAAAATTCGACCAATAAAAACCTTAGAGAGTCGCTAGCCCCGTACCCCCATCCTTAAATTTCGGAGACGCCCCTGAAAATATACCGCCTATACCTCAGTTTTTTCAATTTTCTTTCCATCGGTCAAACGGTTCGCTCACAGGAGGTTCCTAAAGGTTTTCATGTGGCGTATTTATTGACATCGGCATAGGAAATGCAAATTTGCAAAACTGGCATCTTATATATTATATATAGGTTAGGTTGAAGTGGCTGCCGCAAAGGCACACCTAGGCCAGTATTAAAAGGCCCGTTGTGATACCATCAACACTAGGAAAGTCAGTCCCGGGACCCAGCCATATGGAAAATCCCAGTGCTATTGGGACTCTCCACATAGCAGAATCCCGGGGCTGACACTCCTAAACCGACACCGTTACACCTCCTCGAACCATTTAGATGACTTGATGAAAGCCATCAAGTCCTTTATGTCCAGCTCCGCTACCTGGCGTAGGCTATCCAGGAAGGGAACTCCGAAAAAGCGCCTTCTCGCGCCACTTAAAGCCGGGCAGTTGCAGATGAGATGCTCCACCGTTTCCTCCTCCTCATCATCTTTGCAACTCCTACAGCATCGTCGATAGGTAAACCCAGCCTTGCTGCGTGCCTTCCAATAAGGCAGTGCCCGGTTAAAACCCCTATTAATATAGATATATCCCTTCTCCTTAGGGTGTAAATATATTTAGATCTTTTAATATCCCATTTTGGCCAGGATTGTTTGGATACTCGGCACCCTGGCGATAAAAGCCATCTTTCATTGGCTTGTCGGAGTGTATGCTCCTTCAGCATTAGCTTGCATGTGGAAAAGGGCATACCTAAGCGTTCTTTATCCTGAAGAACCTGCTTGGTCGTGCCCTGCCTAGCAAGTTCGTCTGCCCTACAGTTTCCCTCAATGTCCCTGTGTCCCGGGACCCATGTGAGGCTCACGCGGTTCTGTTGGGCCATCTCCTGAAGAGATCGACGACAGCTGAGCGTCAGTTCAGAGTTGAACAAGTAAGAGCCAAGGGATTTGACTGCCGCTTGGCTATCGCTGAAAATAACGATATTCTGTCCGATAGCGTGTTGCCCTATCCAAGCCGCGGCGTCCATGATTGCTGAGACCTCAGCCTGGAAGACGCTGCAATGATCAGGCAGTCTGAAGGAAAGCTCAAGGTCCAGATCCTTGGAATAAATCCCTCCTCCAACTCTGCCGTCCAACTTCGAACCGTCGGTGTATATGGAAATGCCGCCATTAGTAGCAGGACACCGATCCGTCCTCTCCCAGTCTTCCCTGCTGGGAATGTTTATTCTGAACCAGCTATCTCCGACTGTTGTGGTTGCACAACGGTCCGTGCTCGGAGGGAGAAAGCTCTAAGAATCCAGAATACCGGAGTGTCCAGTAGTGCCTGCGCCCCAGCCGGAAGTTTCCCTTAGACGCAGAGCCGATGCTGCCGCTGCCCGGTACCCTTCCAGATCGAGTGGCAAAATGCCAAGGATGGCCTGGAGAGCTTCGTTGGGCGTTGTTCTCAACGCGCCGCTTATACAGATCATGCTAGATCTGTGGACTTTACCTAACAGGTTTAGGTTGGCTGCCTTGCTCAGCGCAGGCCACCATACCACGACTCCATACAGCATAATTGGCCGGATTATCGCAGTGTAAATCCATCTGCAGATTTTGGGACTGAGCCCCCATTTTTTGCCAATGGCTCTTTTACAGGTGTAAAGTGCAATGCACGCTTTCCTCTGGCGCTGGATGACATTCTCCTTCCAGTTAAGCTTTCTATCCAGAACTATGCCTAGGAATTTGGCTTTGTCAGCCAAGTTCAGGCGCACGCCATTTAGTTCTGGTAGGCTTAGCGTTGGTATTTTGTACCGGTTAGTATAAAGGACAAGCTCCACTTTTCCCGGGTTGATATTAAGTCCGCAGCGAGATGACCACGAGGAAACTGCTCGCAGTGCTACTTGCATCAAGTCACACAGGGTTTGTGGGAATTTGCCCCTGTATGCAATAGCTAAATCGTCTGCATATGCAACTATCCTCCCTTCAATCTAGACCAGTTTTCATGAAATTTGGCTAAATGAATCGGGTTTCAATTATAAACCAGAAATCTTTCAACAATTATTTAAAGATAAAATAATTTTTTTGTACGTTGGCGGGAATTCGAACCAAGACTCCACGCATCATTCCCGTCCGCTCTACCACTGAGCTATATCGCACACATAAATGTTGTTGGCAAAATTCAATCTTGAATAAGCTTTCAAAAATAAATTTGAATTTTCAAACCCAAAAAATTAAATTTTAAACCGAAAAGTTTTCAGAATAAAATAAAATTAAAAAAATGTGGAACTTGGCAGGATTCGAACGAAAACGCTGAGGAGTCACAGCCGACTGCTCTACCGCTGAGCTTTGCCGCATATTAAGTTTTTGTGGGCAAAATTCAATTACATTCAAACAAGCCAAAAATAAAAATTTAGACGGCTTTTTCATTTAGATTTTAAATCGAAACCAAAAAAAATTGATAATCTTTGTAGGTATTTGGACGGTTTGAAATATTGTACAAAATAGTTTGAAAGATTGATTAAACTTTATACGGGTTTCAAAGTTAGGTTAATTTTTTTTGCCGTGTACCTTGGCGCTTCTCCAGGAGTGCGGAATGTAGTTGAGAGCCAGGCAGGCTGAAAAGAGAAATACCAGCCATTTAGCCGATGTTTCCAACGTGTTTATGAGTTGTGCGGGGAAAATCCCGTCTGGCCCAGCAGCCTTGAACGGCTCAAAGCTTTTGATCGCCCACCTTACCCTTTCCTCCGTGATGGGTATATTCACTGCCATATTTGTTGCAGATGCTAAAGGTGCTTCATGCAAGTTCCCCGGAAAGTGTGTATTCAATAGCAGCTCCAGGGTTTCCCCTTCCGTGCTAGTCCACGATCCGTCAGGCTTCCGCAAATAGCTAATGGCTGTTTGAGTTTTTGAGAGCACTCGTCTAAGTCTCGCCGTATCATCGACCTTTTCGACCCCGGTGCAGAAATCTCTCCACGAAGTTCTCTTCGCCTGCCTTAGGGCCCTTTTATAGGCCCTCAGTTTAACTTTATATTCGAGCCATTCAGGCTCCGTACCGAGGCACTTGGCCCTATTAAATTGGTTCCTGCAGGACTTGCGGAGCGAATCCAGGTCGTAGGACCACCAGTGTGGTCTATGTTTACCGCGTGGTTTCGGCACTGGACAAGCCTGCTCTAGGGCATTTGAGAGCGCCGTTGTAAAGGTCGCAACCAGATCATCCAGTTCTCCTACTGATGATGGAGCTTGTGGGGGTAACACTGGTAGGTCCCTAACTAATATTTGATTATGTAGCTGCCAATTAGTGTTGCGTGGATTGCGTTTCATAGCTGGCTGCTCAACAGAAAAATCTAAGGCAATTTCTATGTACCGGTGGTCGGAAAATGAATGCTCCTCAAGAACACGCCATTTCCTAACCCACTCATAAGCGCCTTCGCTACAAATAGTGAGGTCTATGACCTCCCTACGAGCTTTAGTGATAAAAGTAGGCTCGTTACCCACGTTACAAACCACCAGGTTAGTTTTTAGTAGGTAGTCAAACAGAGACTCGCCCCTAGCGTTAATATCGGAGCTTCCCCACTGGACGTGATGAGCATTAGCGTCAGCTCCAATAATAAGATTACCCGTGCAGAAATTTTCCACCAGATCTTTCACCTCCTTTTGTGGAGGAGGTTCTTCGGCGTCATAGGGCATCCTCGCAATTTGACGTGGCGGATACCATACTTTCCGCGTCTGACACCCCTGCCTCCTCTTCTGGTCCTTCGATTTCCGAGTCCTTCGAAGCGGCCGGAATGGCAGCGCGTTGTGCATCGCCACGGTATACGTGGATCACGATCTGACCCATTCCATAATGCACTCGTCCGTTGCACCGTTAAGGGGCTCGAGTGCCTCCTTATTCAAAGTTAAAACCACCTGTGTATGAGGCCCAACCTCACCCTCGACCAGATTGACACTCCAGTCCTGCGTCGGGAGAGACGGATTCCAGGCCTGCAGCATCTCAAGAATATTCTCCGGTTCAGCAGGGATGGCAGGAACCCATGCCCTTGCCCTTGGCCGGGCCGGAATGTCCTTCCAGTCGACGACCTCGATTTTTGCCCATGGGTAGACTTCACCCAGTCTTGCAACTGCTGCCTTGTACAGTGCAACAGTTCGTGCATCCTCACACGCGAAAACTTTAATCTGACCCTGGTGCCAACCCGCGTCTGTACCCCGCGGTGGACTACCCGGGGACTCACGCCATATGTCGAGAAGGGCCCTGCCAATTTCGTTCCGGACATACAGCCACCGGTCTCTAGGGATGGACCAACGGTCGTTGGCTCGATCAATGACACCTATAAGGATCCTGTCCTTGGTCACTTCAGCAAAGCTGGGTTTGCCCACTACTGGGATATTCTGATGCCGCTTCGGATGGGGATCCACCTCTCCGTCCGATCTCTGGCGTTTGAAGGGATTCCCGTTCAGCCTTTTAGGCGCATAGGGCCTTTGGAAATTTGGTATCAGAGCTTTCGCTTTCTCCACCATCTTCCTTTCATTCAGCGATAGTGTATCCTGCGATGCTCCCTCATATTTCTTCAGGATCCTTGCAGCCTTCCTTTTATCCCAGTACGCAAAGCGTCGGGGAGATGTCTTTTGGGAGGAGTTCAGACCCGTAGTTGCCATCGCGGTCTCTCCCTTTGATAGAAGCTTAGTTGCGTCTTCCTTCTCTTTCGTATCACTGAGGCCAGGTCCCGAGACCATTGCCACAGACATTGAGAGGTTGATGTTCGTGCCGGCGCTTGATGGAAGTTTAGCATCCGCCGTTTTCTGCTTACCTGCGTATGCAGCCGCACTGGTGCTGGTTTTCATCAAGTCACTCTCACTTGCTAGCAGTTTCGAGGATGACCGACCCGTAGTTACCATCGTTGTCGGTCCCCCAGTTGACTTTGAACTAGAGTTTGTCCTCCGGCGTTGTGATTTCTCTTGCTCCAGCATAGTTCTCCTCTGCTGCGGAGTAAACGAAGTTATTGATTGTTTTGAATTTTGAGTTGTATTCATCTTGTTCGTACGACCCCTCGCCGGACACGGCCAGCTTGGGGTCAAGGGTGGATTAAGGGGAATGTGTCGTCCGCCACGGCAGAGCCCCATACCGCGGTAAGACCATGGTTACTCTCTGAGGCGGTCCGGTATCAGAGAGGCACCGTTCGACTACAGCCACGATTTGCCTCCCGTCTGCAAACGTCCAATGGGCACGGTATCGCGTAACACCCTGGATTGGGAGGGGGTAGATCTTTGTCATCGCGCCAGCGAGGCTAGGCTGCTCTCGCGATGTAGTGTCATGCGGAGCTATGATCGCAAGGGCAACGTAGCCCCGTGGCTATCGACTAAGCCCTCGTACCGCGACAAGGTATCCACCCTTCACGAGGGAACATATATTAATATATATAAAAGAAATATGCACCGATGGAAAAGAAATTGAAAAAACTGACGGTATATTTTCAGGGGCGTCCCCGAAATTTAAGGATGGGGGTACGGAGCTAGCGACCCCTCGACCCTCTAAAGTTTTTATTGGTCGAATTTTCGATCACAAGTGATACTAGTTCATATAAATCGATGTCATAAATCCATAAGTGACGAGTTTCACACAGTCGAATTAGTTTTCAAAAATGCACCGCCATATTGGATCCACCATTTTGAATTTAAAAAAACCGATATCGGATTCGTAATCAGACAACGCATAAACCCCCGAGTACCAAGTTTCAATAAAATCCAATTAGTTTTCAAAAAAATCACCGCCATATTGGACCCGCCATTTTGAATTTAAAAAAACTGACATCGGATTCATAATCAGCGAAGTGATAAACCTTCTAGATGCGAAATATATCCAAAAAACCAATGCGCGATGAGATCAGTGTAGGCGTTTTAGTTGCACCGTTTTCAATTTCGAAACATACTTTCAGGAGTTAAACCCCTTCTACTCATCCAAGAAGGCTATATTCGTCAATGAAAACAGAATAACAACACACAAAAACGCAAATTTTTACTGCACTTAAACATGTTAAAATTAAATTAAATTTGCAAGCATCTCATTTTTTTTATAAAAACGAGTAGCGCGACCTCTAAAGCACCTTAAAAAAAAAAACAAAAAAATAGCAGCCTCTTTTTTTGTCACAAGGAACCATATTTCGGGGTAGCGTTTTAGATTTTCCAAAAAAAAAAATTTTTGAACCACTCTAATGTGCATGTGCTGTTGACATTCATATAATTTCACGAAAATTTATATTCACACGCGTTATTTTTACAGCGCGTTACATGCTTAAGTGAGAAATGGGGGAATGAAAGAAGGGAGAATTTAGACCGATTTCGCGCTTTAATTTGAGTGTGTCGCGTGTTGCCTTTGGCAAAAAAAAGCGCTCTTATTCCAGTCGGCCTGTAAATCGAGGATAGATAAATGGATAGTTTTGTATGGGAGGCGTGCATATTTGACCTACTTTTCATCGAATATTTTGTGTACATATGACAAAAATTTCCCAAAATAAACCTGTCAGCGTGGCAATGTTGCATACTTCAAGCCACTGCCTTCCCTTGTGAAGGGTGGACACCTTGCCACGGTACGAGGGCTTAAGGTACTATAACACGATAGAAACCTAGCCTCTCTGGCGCGACGACAAAGATCTCCCCCCTCCCAATCCAAGGTGTTATGCGATACCGTGCCCAATGGACGTTTGCAGCCGGGAGGCAAATCGTGGCTGTAGTCGAACGGGGCCTCTCTGATACCGGGCTGCCTCAGAGAGTAATCATGGTCTTACCGCGGTTCGTTGCTCTGTCGCGGAGGACGAAAAAATTCCCCTACTCTTCTCTTGACCCTAAGCTGGCCTTGTCCGGCCATGGGTCGTACGAAAAAGATGAATAATAAAACAAATTTAAAACAACAAACTATAACTTCGATCACTCCTCCACTCCAAAATTAACCGGGGGACCAACAGCGATGGCAACTACGAGTCGGTCAACCAAATTTCTATCAAGTAAGAATGAATTAATGGGAGCTAGTACCAGTGCGGAGTTCCGCAGGAAACGCTGTAGCCGAATTCCAGGAAGTCGGTATAGTTAGCGCAATCTCTGGTACCGGATTTCCGAAGCACTTATGTGCCAAAGACGGTAAACAGAAACCCTTTCAAACGCCAGAGATCGGACGTGGAGTTAAAACCTCATCCAAAGCGGTATTAAAACACCCTCGGAGTGGGCAAACGAAGCTTTGCTGAAGTAACCAATGACAGGATCCTTATAGGCATTCTTTGCCGAGGCAACGACCGTTTGGCCATCCCCAAGGAGCAGTGGCGGCACGTCCGGAATGCGCTAGGAAATGGCGACGGTCACGGATGCTGGCTGGCACCAGGGACAGATTAAAATAGTCGCGTGCGACAACGGCAAGAACTGTTTCACAGTACAAGGTAGCAGTTGCAAGACTGGGTAAAGTCTACCCCGGGGGAAATACCGAGGTCGTCGACTGGAAGGACATTCCGGCTCGGCCAAGGGCATGGATTCCTGCCATCCCTGCAGAGCCTGAAAGAATTCTCACGCAGCAACCAATCCTGAGCACAGCAGGGCTCTCGTTACGCCAAATCGCCCAGCTGCTCTGAACAACTCGTCGCTGAGAGACCGCCTCCGGGACGGGGCAGACCTTGACGACATAGGGACGGCAGGGAAGTCTGAGCGCTCTCATGTTGGTGGTGCTTCAGATAAATCTGCACAAATCTTAAGTAGCCTCGGCTGCTTTAAGTAGTCGTCTTTCTAAAGGCAACGTGGATGTGGTCCTTATCCAAGAACCCTGGATCAACAGCTCGAGGATATGAGGACTAAGGGCTTCAAGCTCATTCGAGCCAGCGAGGAGGGCAAGGTCAGAACCTTTATTTTGGTCAAGTGTGGGCTGAACTCCTTTATCCTACCTAACTATCCCAATGGTGACATTACCGCTGTCAGTTTAACGGACGGCAGTACCTGCCTGACGGTGGCGTCGGTCTATATGCCCTACGATGCCGAAAAACATCCACCACAAAGGGAGGTGAAAGATCTGGTGTCAAACTGCTGCACGGGCCATCTTATTATTGGAGCGGACGCTAATGCTCACAACGTCTAATAGGGAAGCTCCGACATCAATGTCAGGGGCGAGTCTCTGTTTAATTACTTATTAGCAACCAACCTAGTAGTTGATAACTTTCATCACCAAAACCCGTAGGGAGGTCATAGATATCACTATTTGTTGTGAAGGCGCTTATGAGTGGATTATAAAATGGCGTGTTCTTCAAGAACATTCATTCTCCGACCACCGGTATATAGAAATAGTTATAGACTTTATTGTAGAGCAACCAATTATGAAGCGCAATCCAGGCAACACCAATTGGCAGCTTACACCTACAATATACCCTGCCTACACTGTCTATACAATACTATATACCCTAGCTACACTGCCTATACAATACAATATACCCTGCCTACAATGCCTATACAATACAATATACCCTACCTATACTGCCTACACACTACACACTACTGCCTACAGAGTAACTTTCTTGGATGACCCCTCCGCGCTAAGATGTCTACACATCAATAATCTCGAAAATGGTCCTGAAACGATTCCAAACCAATCCCGAAACGATCACAAAACGATCCCGAAACAGTCCGGAAACGATCTCGAAACGATCCCGAAACGATTCCAAAACGATCCCAAAAACGATACCGAAACGAATCCAAAAGATCCCAAAAGAATCCCGAAATGGTCCCGAAACGATCCCAGAACTTTTTTGGCGAACCGGCTAGATTGACGAAAAAATCGGCTAGAATCGGCTAAATAAATTTTTTTTATTAAATTCATATAGTCCTATTTTCACTTGGTAAACCGACTTTTTCATACTTTTGGAAAAGATGGAGATTTCTACACCTGATATTGGAAGAAAATTATATGTTCAATGGCTAAATAAAATCTGCTAAGTCCAAAAAATATATGGAAACCTGCTTACTCCATAGATTGGAATAAAAAATAAAGTTTTGAAAATTAAGTGACGGCGATTCAAAGGATCTGAACCTTTAGCTCTAGCAGAGGAGAGCTATGGAGGAGCAAGCCAGAAAACAACAACAACGCCGGAGGACAACCTCCGCTCCACAATCAAGGGGGGATCGACAGCGATGGCCACTACGAGTCGGTCAACCAAACCTCTATCGAGTAATATTGACTTGATGGGAGCTGGCACCAGTGCGGTTGCCAACGCAGCTAAGCGGACAACGGCGGATCATAAACTCCCATCAACCGCTGATATGAAAACCAGTCTCTTTTCGTCTGTGGCAGTGGTCTCACGACCTGGCCTCGGAGTTTCGAAAGAGAAGGAAGCTGCAACTGAGATTTCGGCAAAGGGAGTGACCGCGATGGCAACTACGGGTCCGCACTCCCGGGACACATCTCCCCGCCGCTTCACATCCCACGAGGAAAGATTGGCTGCAAAGATCCTGAAGAGGTATGAAGGGATACCGCAGGAATCGCTGTCGCCGAATTCCAGAAAATCGGTAGAGCTAGCGAAAGCTGTGATACCGGATTTCCAAAATACTCACATGCCAAAGAGGTTAAAAGTTAACAACAAAATTCTTCTCAACGTTGCTCCGGAGTTTCCGGATAGTTCGGCGGGAGTAACGGAAGCACCCGCCTGACGGTGCCGTCGGTCTATATGCCCTACGACGCCGAAGAACCTCCACCACAAACGCAGGTGAAAGACCTGGGGTCAAATTTCTGCACGGGTTATCTTACTATTGGAGCGGACGCTAATGCTCAACATGTTCAATGGGGGAGCTACGATATCAATGCCAGGGGCGAGTCTCTGTTTGATTACCTATTAACAACCAACCTGGTGATTTGCAACGTGGGTAATGAGCCTACTTTTATCGCTAAGACCCGCAGGGAGGTCATAGACCTCACTATCTGTAGAGAAGGCGGTTATGAGTGGGTCAGAAAATGGCGGGTTCTTGAGGAACATTCATTCTCCGACCACCGTTACATAGAAATGGTTTTAGACTTTATTGTAGAACAACCAATTATGAAGCGCAATCCACGTAACACTAATTGGCAGTTGCCGAAAACAATTTAACAAGGCCAAGAGCCTCGGCTCTGAGCCTCATTGGTACGAATATAAAGCTAAACTAAGGGCCTACAAAAAAGCTCTGAGACAGGCGAAGAGAACCTCGTGGAGAAATTTCTGCACTGGCGTCGAAAAGGTCGAAGACACAGCGAGTCCTCTCGAAAAGTCAAACAGCCATCAGCTATTTGCGAAAACCTGACGGATCCTGGACCAGCACGGAAGAGGAAACCCTTAAGCTGATCTTGAATAGACATTTTCCGGGGAACCTGCGTGACGCACCACTAGCACCTGCAACAAACCTGGCAGTAAATATACCCATCACTGAGGAAAGGGTAATGTGGGCAGTTAAGAGCTTTGAACCGTATAAGGCTGCCGGGCCGGACGGGATTATCCCCGCGCAACTTATAAACACGTTGGAGACATCAGCTAAATGGCTGGTATTTCTCTTCACAGCCTGCCTGGCTCTCAACCACATTCCGGGCTCCTGGAGAAGCGCCACGGTAGTGTTAAGGCTGGGAAGGCATCCCACTACGAGCCAAAAGACTACAGACCGATCAGTGTCTGGTCCTTTGTACTCAAAACCTTTGAGAGGATACAAAGCGACTACCTCTCAACGGCTATTGATAGCAACCTTATCTCTAGCTATCAGCATGCATACACTAAGGGTAAATCAACAGAAACTGCTCTGCACAGCCTAGTATCTGTCATTGAGAAATTGTTGTGTGAAAAGGACTACTGTCTCGTGGCCTTCCTAGACATTAAGGGGGCTTTCAACAATATAAGCCCGGATACTATCAACTCCGCTCTAACTAATCTGGGCGTAGATAGACCTCTAACTGGTTTAATTTACCAACTTCTAAGGGCAAGGAAAATAGCTTCTTCACTTGGTACGGTTGAGCTATCACGCTATGTCACAAGGGAAACGCCCCAGGGTTGTATTTTTTCCCCGCTTTTATGGAACCTCAAAGTCAACTCGTTGCTACGTGACACAAGCTGGGGGGCGGGAAGATAGTGGCATACGCAGACGATATAGCTATTGCATTCAGAGGCAAGTTCCCACAAACTCTGTGTGGCCTGATGCAAGTAGCACTGCGAGAAAATTCGACGTGGTCCTCTCGCTGCGAACTTAATATCAACCCGGGGAAAGTGGAACTAGTCCTCTTCACCAACCGGTACAAAATACCGCCACTAAGCCTACCAGAACTAGATGGCACGCGCATGGGATTGTCGGATAAAGCCAAGTTTCTAGGCATAGTTCTGGACAGGAAATTGAACTGGAAGGAGAATGTTCTTCAGCGCCAGAAGAAAGCTGGATCGCTCTTTACACATGCAAAAGAGCCATAGGCAAAAAATGGGGGCTCAGCCCTAGAGTATGCAGTTGGATCTACACGGCGATCATTCGCCCAATCATGCTGTATGGAGTCGTCGTATGGTGGCCTGCGCTGAACAAGGCAACATACCTGAATCTGTTGCGGAAAGTCCATAGATCCAATATAATCTGTATAAGCGGTACGCTAAGGACAACGTCCAACGAAGCCCTCCAGGTCATTCTGGTAATTTTTCCACTTGATCTGGAAGGGTTTCGGTCAGCGGCGGCATCAGCTCTGCGCCTAAGGGAAACCTCCAGTTGGGGTGCGGGTACTATTAAACACTCCAGTATTCTGGAATCTTACAGCTTTCTGATAGCTGTTTCAAAATAAACAATCCCAGCAGAGAAGACTGGGAGAGGACGGATTGGTGTCCCGAAACAAATGGTGGCACGTCCATATACACCGACGGCTCGAAGTTGGACGGCAGAGTTGGAGGAGGGGTTTATTCAAGGGATTTGGACATTGAGCTCCCCATCAGACTACCTGATCATTGCAGCGTATTCCAGGCGGAAGTCTCGGCAATCCTAGACGCCGCGGCCTGGATAAGCAAACGTGTTATCGGAGAAGATATCGCTATTTTCAGCGATAGCCAAGCGGCCATCAAATCCCTTGGCTCATACACGTTCAACTCTGAACTGACGCTCAGCTGTCGTCGATCTCTTAAGGAGACGGCCCAACAGAACCGCGTAAACCGCATATGGGCCCCGGGACATAGGGACATTGAGGGAAACTGTAAGGCAGACGAGTTTGCCAGGCAGGGCACGACCAAGCAGCTTCTTCAGGATAAAGAGCGATTAGGTATGCCGTTTGCCACATGCAAACTAATGCTGAAGGAGCCCACACTCAGGAGGAGGAAACAGTGGAGCACCTCATCTGCAACTGTCCGGCTTTTACCGGCGCGAGAACGCGCTTTTTGGGAGTTCCCTTCCTAGATAGCCTAAGCCAGATCGCGGAACTGGACATAAATGACTTGATGGCCTTCATAAAGTCATCTAAGTGGTTCGAGGAGGAGTAACGGCGTCGGTATAGGAGTGTCAGTCCCGGGATTCTGCTATGTGGAAAATCCCAACAAATCAGGGATTTTCCATATGGCTGGGTCCCGGGACTGACTTTACTTGTGTTGGTGGTATCACAACGGGCCTTTCAAAACTGGCCTAAGTGTGCCTCTGCGGCAGCCACTTGAACCTACCTACCTACCTGGCCAGATGGAACCTTCTAGGTCATGCCATCCCTCCATCCATGAGGAAGGAGAAGATGGTTAATGAGAGGTGAGAGGCATCATATCCGTAGAGCAACCATCGATTTAGCACGTCATTACCTTGGCTCTTACTCGTTCAACTCTGACGCTCAGCTGTCATCGATTTCTACAAGAGATGACCCAACAGAGCCGCGTGAACCTCACATGGGTCCCGGGACATAGGGGCATTGTTGCAAATTTTAGGGCAGACGAACTTGCGAGGCAGGGCACGAACAAGCAGGTTCTTCAGGATAAAGAGCGTTTAGGTATGCTGTTTGCCACATGCAAGCTAATGCTGAAAGAGTACACACTCCTTCAAGTATACGAAAGGTGGCTGCAATCTCCTGGGTGCCGGATATCCAAACACACCTTGCCAAAATGGCATCATAAAAGATCCAGACAGATCTATGCCCTAAGGAGGAGAGAAATCTCCATATTAATAGGGGTACTAACCGGACACTGCCTGTTTACTAAGCACGTAGAAAGGCTAGGAGTGCGCTAACCACGATGCTGAAGGAGTTGCAAAGATGATGAGGAGGAGGAAAGGGTGTTGCACCTCATCTGCAACTGCCCGGCTTTAGGCGGAGCTGTATATAAAAGATTTGGTGGCCTTCATCAAATTATCTAAAAGGTTCGAGTAGGAGTAACGGTGTAGTCTTAGTAGTTCCAGTCTCGGGTTTTTGCTATGTGGAGAATCCCGAAAACACAGGGATTTTCCATATGGCCAGGTCCCGGAACTGACTTTCCTTGTGTTGGTGGTATCACAACGGGCTTTTAATACTGATCTAAGTGTGCCTCTGCGGCAGCCTCTTGAATCTAACATAAACTGACGGCGATATATTTTAATCAACTTATGCCCGGCTTTTCAGTGCAAGTTTAAACTTAGTTCAAGCGCCCAATTTATATTGGGTAACTCTAGTCAACTTTGTCAGTGGTTCAAACCTGCACTGAAAACGCGTATTAATGAATTAATGGTATAAATAGAAATAATAAAACCAAGAATACTAAATTCTTTAAATTATTTTAACTTACCGAAACAAAAAAAACCATAAAAAAATTAACTTTTTGAAAATTTGAGGTCTGGCTAAAAAAATTCGTGATATTTTAAGTTAAACATTGGACTCCTAATTTATGGAAAATTGTATAATGAAAAATATTAAAAACGGCTAGAATTGGCTTAATTTTTTGACAAATCGGCTCCGGCTAAATCCGTTTTTTTCGGCTAAATCATTTTGAAATCGGCTAAAATCGCAACACTGGTGTATCGTGTTGACATTTGGTGTAAGTGTAACTGTGGGTGTGAAGTGTGGTGAAATGGGCGGCCGCAGGTTTGTTGCGACCGCTTCGGTCGTTACGGCTCAGTTAGCCATCCCGGCCCCCTAGGCGAGTGCTCAGCCTAGCAGTCTCTGCAACTGCTGCAACGTTTCCACCACGTTGCTTAGCCCGGTTGGGCGTCGGTTTCGTTGCCTATGGAGGTGCTGATACCTTGGTGTTGCTGAATATTATAAATAGAAATAATAAAACCAAAAATACTAAATTCTTTAAATTATTTTAACTTAACGAAACAAAAATAAACAAAAAAAAACCTCAAAAAATGTTAACTTTTTCAAAATTTGAGCTCTGGCTAAAAAAATCAAAATAATCGTTTTACAAAATAAAAAGTTGTGATATTTTAAGTGTAAACATTGGACTCCTAATTTATGAAAAATTGAATAGTGAAAAATATTAAAAACGGCTAGAATCGGCTAAAAAATCGGCTACGCCTAAATGCGTTTTTTTTCGGCTAAATCATTTTGAAATCGGCTAGATCTAGCCGGAAATCAAATATGTCTTTGACACACGGATCGCCACAATACCACTTAGCCATAATATAAACAGGAAAGACTTAATTGAGCAATTAGGCAAATGCACCAGCATGTCATTGGCACCTTTGCATTAACGGAGCGGCCATCAGCTAACACCTATTGTTCGACTTCCATAGAATTAAGATATAGAATAAGCTAAGCTTGAATGTAAGAAGTAAATTGTAAAAGTTATAAAAGAGGGTTAATAAATAAAGAGATTTAGATTTTGTTCAACCGCCAATCAAAGAGGGTTCTTTTTAAAAACTCCGCCTCGGGTCGTGTCGGCTTAATTGGCGATCCTGCCAGGAGTGTTAAGTCACTCTAAAATAACGGACAAGTATCCTGAAAACAAGAGAAAAGTGGAAAAAAATGCTAAGTCACCCTAAAATAACGGACAAGTATCCTGGAAACAGGACAAAAGTGAAAAAAAGTGTTAAGTCACTCTAAATAAAATACAAGTTTCCTATAAATAGGAGAAAAGAAAAAAAAAACACAAAAAATCCGTAATGACCGTAAAGTATCCTTAATGAGAGAAGAAAAATTAAAACAAAACAACTCGGCAAACGTTTAAAAAGGGAGAAAAAATTCTCTACGTTTGAAATAACTTTTAAAACAAGTATCCAACAAATAGTGGAGAAAAGTGAAACAAACCGTAAACTTTTAAAAGTAAAAAAACCTAAAATTACAAACAAGTAGTGAAAAAAAACTAATCTAGTCAACTTTGTCAGTGGTTCAAACCTGCACTGAAAACGCGTATTAATGAATTAATGGTATAAATAGAAATAATAAAACCAAGAATACTAAATTCTTTAAATTATTTTAACTTACCGAAACAAAAATAAACAAAAAAACCATAAAAAAAATTAACTTTTTGAAAATTTGAGGTCTGGCTAAAAAAATCAACATATTCGTTTTACAAAATAAAAATTTGTGATATTTTAAGTTAAACATTGGACTCCTAATTTATGGAAAATTGTATAATGAAAAATATTAAAAACGGCTAGAATTGGCTTAATTTTTTGACAAATCGGCTCCGGCTAAATCCGTTTTTTTCGGCTAAATCATTTTGAAATCGGCTAAAATCGCAACACTGGTGTATCGTGTTGACATTTGGTGTAAGTGTAACTGTGGGTGTGAAGTGTGGTGAAATGGGCGGCCGCAGGTTTGTTGCGACCGCTTCGGTCGTTACGGCTCAGTTAGCCATCCCGGCCCCCTAGGCGAGTGCTCAGCCTAGCAGTCTCTGCAACTGCTGCAACGTTTCCACCACGTTGCTTAGCCCGGTTGGGCGTCGGTTTCGTTGCCTAGGGAGGTGCTGATACCTTGGTGTTGCTGAATATTATAAATAGAAATAATAAAACCAAAAATACTAAATTCTTTAAATTATTTTAACTTAACGAAACAAAAATAAACAAAAAAAAACCTCAAAAAATGTTAACTTTTTCAAAATTTGAGCTCTGGCTAAAAAAATCAAAATAATCGTTTTACAAAATAAAAAGTTGTGATATTTTAAGTGTAAACATTGGACTCCTAATTTATGAAAAATTGAATAGTGAAAAATATTAAAAACGGCTAGAATCGGCTAAAAAATCGGCTACGCCTAAATGCGTTTTTTTTCGGCTAAATCATTTTGAAATCGGCTAGATCTAGCCGGAAATCAAATATGTCTTTGACACACGGATCGCCACAATACCACTTAGCCATAATATAAACAGGAAAGACTTAATTGAGCAATTAGGCAAATGCACCAGCATGTCATTGGCACCTTTGCATTAACGGAGCGGCCATCAGCTAACACCTATTGTTCGACTTCCATAGAATTAAGATATAGAATAAGCTAAGCTTGAATGTAAGAAGTAAATTGTAAAAGTTATAAAAGAGGGTTAATAAATAAAGAGATTTAGATTTTGTTCAACCGCCAATCAAAGTGGGTTCTTTTTAAAAACTCCGCCTCGGGTCGTGTCGGCTTAATTGGCGATCCTGCCAGGAGTGTTAAGTCACTCTAAAATAACGGACAAGTATCCTGGAAACAAGAGAAAAGTGGAAAAAAATGCTAAGTCACCCTAAAATAACGGACAAGTATCCTGGAAACAGGACAAAAGTGAAAAAAAGTGTTAAGTCACTCTAAATAAAATACAAGTTTCCTATAAATAGGAGAAAAGAAAAAAAAACACAAAAAATCCGTAATGACCGTAAAGTATCCTTAATGAGAGAAGAAAAATTAAAACAAAACAACTCGGCAAACGTTTAAAAAGGGAGAAAAAATTCTCTACGTTTGAAATAACTTTTAAAACAAGTATCCAACAAATAGTGGAGAAAAGTGAAACAAACCGTAAACTTTTAAAAGTAAAAAAACCTAAAATTACAAACAAGTAGTGAAAAAAAACTAATCTACAGCTAGAAAGTTTAAACTGTGAAAGTGTAAAGGCATCAAAATCTCACATAAATATAATAAAAACAAAATATAGAGAGGAAAATATTGCAAAACTGACATACCTTGAGACAACCAAGGAAGGATTCCATCTCTCTTCAAGGAGGGAGAAGAGCGGTACGGTTATACAAAATAAAATATCGATTAGAATGTAATATTACCATACCTTATAAGTTTTTATAATATTTATGGGAAATAGTCCCTCCAATTTAGGTTATAAGAGATTATACTATTGTAGAGGGTGTAGGGATAGTCACAATAGCGTGAAGTGCCCAAAAAAAAGAAAAACTGTTAAAACACAAAAATATATAATAAACTGGACGATTTAGTGGGAAAATTTTCCGCAATGGCCTTAAATAGTAATAATTCAATTAATATGGATGTAGTGAGCCGGCTTATAGCGGCAAACACAGCATCATTGAAAACTGAGTTGGAGCAAGTGAGGCTCCAGCTCCAAAGATTAAGTAATTCGAATAATGTGACCAAGTATTCGGTCGAGAGCATTGACGCTAATATTCATTGCGAGAAGAGCTTGGGCGTTATCAAGTCTCTACCTGAGTTTAAAGGAAAAATTAATAATCACGTTAGCTGGCGCGAAACCGCCAATAATTCAAAGAGTCTCTATGCTAGGGGCAGTAAAAAGTATTTTGCAGCCTTGGTAATCCTGCGTAATAAAATAACACAGGACGCGAACGACATTTTAACAAATCATGGCACTGTCCTAAACTTCGACGCAATTTTAAGTCATCTGGACTTTGCCTATGCCGAGGCCCTACCATATAATAGAGTAGGAAATGAGTATATTGAGACAGGGTGCTAGGACCCTGATAGATTTTTATAACGAAGTTAATAAAAATTTAACGTTATTAACCAACAAAACCATTATGACCCATGGCACAAGCTCGGCCATAACTAAGGAGCTAAATAATAAAAATAGGGATACAGCCCTTCGAACTTTCATAACTGGTCTTAACCATTCTTTAGACCAGATACTGTTCACATTGGCACCAAAGGATTTGCCAAATGCCTTTGCAAAGGCGCAGGAGTTATACTCTAATCGAATGCGAGCACAATTTGCTCTAAATTTTTCTTAAAACAACCAAACTATGGTTTCACGAGGTCCAGCACAGGGGAACCAAAAGACCTCGAACTTCCAAAACAATTTAAGGTATCCGCCAAGGATACCACATACCCATGCGGCAAATCGAAATCGTCCAGAACCAATGGACGTTGATCCATCAGTAAAGGTTCTGAACAGGTCTGGCATGATGCCATCGAGCAACCACGTAAGGGCTAATAGGGGTAACTCCAGAATAATATCCAATCAAGTATTCCTCCCAAAAGGACAAACGATAGTGCGCAATTCCGCGCTCAACCCCAGCAGAAGGTGCAGCGGGTTAATAACATAAATGAGAACCATTTTTAGAATAAACTCCAACTTGCCCTATATTATTAAATCGGATAAAAAACCGGGGCAAGTATTTCAAATATTGATAGATACGGGGGCAACAAGTTCATACATACGGGCGGGAATATATACCAATAAAATTATTTTAGCAATTAAGAAGAGGGTAAGAACCATTAATGGTTCGACCATCATACAATACTTCCATAATGTCAATTTGTTTGGGGTTCAGGTACGATTTTATGAAATTGACATTTTAGAGAGTGATCTCTTAATTGGAATGAATTTCTTAAATAAAATCGGGGCCAAAATTGATATCCCAAATCGAGTGTTGATTTATGGGTATAATCAAAAAGAAGAAATGTACTTTCTTGAGGATTTAAATAAATTAAACCCCTTGGGCCAAAAAAAGTCCTAAGGCGCCGGCCTATCAGAAGAGAAATTTAAAGAAAATGAAATTTTATACCCCTTGGGATTTAGAAATCCTAAGGCGCCCGCCGATGGTAATACCGGCAACAAAGTTGATAATTTAAAAAACGAAATTAGTAAAAAAGTTTTAAAACCCTTGGGTTAAATGGTCCTAAGAAGCCAGCCGACAGAAGTACCGGCAATAAAAATATTAAAGGTTTATTGAGGGATATTTCGGGAAATGAAATACAAAAAAATGATAACGGCGAAAAAGGAATTGGGAAATTTAAAAGTACGGGGAAATATATAAAATAAAAACAACACAAAATTTTTTCTGAAAATGGGCATGTAATAAATAACTTAGTAGCCGAGGAGTCCAATCAGGGTTTTGGGATGTCCTTAGACTTAAGTGGTGAAAAAAAGCTGATTGAAAACTTGCGGGTTAAAGCAAGTAAAGGAATTTTGGCAGCACATAGTGATGTGAATTTAGATCTACCTTTCCGCACCGACGTTAGAGCGGACATTGGAACAACTTAGGATAGACCGATTTGGTCGAAACAGTATGCTTATCCAATGTCTAAATAATTTTGATAATGATGAAATCCAGATTCTGGTAAAAAAGGGGATAATAAGGGAAAGTAAAAGCCCATACAACTCTCCAGTATGGGTAGTTCCAAAGAAGTGAATGAATGAGGACGGAAGTCCGAAGCTTAGATTAGTGATTGATTTCAAAAAAATTAATACAAAGACTGTATCGGGTATCTAGATGCCGAACCCAGAGATTATACTTTCCAACTTGGGAAAGTTCAAATATTTTTCCACTATCGATTTGGAGTCTGGCTTTTACCAAATATTAATGGAAGAGAATGATATAGAGAAAACGGCATTCTCAGTAAATAATTGGAAATATGAGTTTTTACGGATGCCGTTTGGGCTGAAGGATGCACCGAGCATTTTTCAGCGGGCCATGGATAATGTTTTAAGGGAATATGTGGGGAAGTTTTGTCACGTTTATGTCGACGACGTTATAGTTTTTTCAAAGAATGTGAATGACCACAAAAGACATTTGGGTTTAATAATTGAAGTATTAAAGGGGGTGAACATGAAAATATCGTCCGAAAAATCGAAATTTTACCAGGAAGAGGTGGAATTTCTGGGGTACGTTGGTGGCGAAGGGTATCATTAAAACGGACCCAAAGAAGGTTGAAGTAATACAAAATTATCCAATACCAAAAACATTACGACAATTGAGGGGTTTTCTGGAATTAACACAAGTATTGAAACAATTACAGGACAGCTCTAATGAAAAATCCGTTTTAAGAAAAAGAAATAAACTTATAATTACTGAACTTCAAAACACAGTAGAAACGATTACATTGTCAAAAGTAGGAATATTAAATCCATTAATTTTAGATATGACAGTAATATCAGAAATAATAAGCGAAGAAAGAGTCAATGTAACAATATCAAATCTTATGGATGTATCAGAGTTTACAATCGCACAAAAAACAATTTAATAGTTATTTACATTAAGTATCCAAAAGTAAAAAACATATGTAAATTATTTTCGGCAATAGCCGTAGCACAATATGATGGAAAGTTAGTAATTGAAAACAAAGTAATAAAGTGTGAAAATAAATTTTATTCTGTTTAATTTTGTAAAAAGGAATTGAATAATGCATTTTGTATGATAAAAGAAAATAATACATGTTTGTCCGATATGTTAAACAATCAACATGCCAATTGTACCAAAATAAATGAAAAAAAATTAATCAATAAAAATTTTAAAAGATGGAGCAATAATAGTATCTGGAAAACATAAGGTTAATAGTCACACAATAGAATTCAATAAAATAATTAAAGAGAAAGAACCCAAACGAAACACTTTAGAAATATGAATAGAAGTCGTACCGAGATTTTACGTTAACTCATCGATCGAGGACCCTCGATTTTAAGGGCGGTTAAAACATAATAAATTACTTAACAGTTTGCCTTTGTTAAAACATAGCGATTTACATATATACATTAATTTTGGCTATCGCCGCAACAGCTTGTTTGCCTTTTGTATCCGCTGCATTAAAGCCAATTAATTACATACTTACATTCTTTTGGCCACAAAGGCCCTAACTGACATGAAACAAATTTTATAGGAGAAACAAAAAACAAAAATTTGTTTACATTGAACCAAAATGTATTCAACAAAGTGTGCTTGACAGTTAAATATTTTCTCTTGTAAGGGGCTATAATGTCAAACGAATGTAAAGAAATGAATTAATACTTTATGGTGCACCACATGTAAATTGGGTATCATTTTATCTTCTTTAATATTAGCAATAATTTACTCTTATACCATCCGCGATTTTTGTAAAAAATGTTTGGTTACAGTTTTCTTACCTTAGCTTAGACAACAGTTGAATTCCAACCGTTCTTCACTGGCACTGAAGCTTTTTTCACTACCAATAAAATACTTCTAAATTTGCTACCGAATATTCTTTCGTATTGCTTATTTGAATTAAAGGTAAAATATAAATATTGAAAATTTAAAACAAAAGTTAATTTACAAATTTTTTCCTAAAAGTTTATAAACGGAAAAAAATTTTTTCAAGTGGGTTAAAATATTTTTCTGTTTGACATTATACCCTGGTTCCGATTGAGAGCAACGTCAAATTCAAGCACACTTTGTTGAATACGTTTTGCATTGAACGCCTGCAAATAAAGCTTTGTAAATTTTATATATCTCTGTTGTTATTGCTACCCTGCAGCGAAACCTCAAACTAGTCAGAAAAAACTAGTATACAACTATAATTTTCTGGCCGAACTCATACTAGTCAGGAAATATTCATTTCATACTAGTATACAACTAGAATTTTCTGGATGAACTCATACTAGTCAGGAAATACACATTTCATACTATTATACAATTAGAATTTTCTGGCTGAATCCATACCCTGGTTCCGATTGAGAGCAACGTCAAATTCAAGCACACTTTGTTGAATACGTTTTGCATTGAACGCCTGCAAATAAAGCTTTGTAAATTTTATATATCTCTGTTGTTATTGCTACCCTGCAGCGAAACCTCAAACTAGTCAGAAAAATACTAGTATACAACTATAATTTTCTGGCCGAACTCATACTAGTCAGGAAATATCCATTTAATACTAGTATACAACTAGAATTTTCTGTATGAATTCATTCTAGTCAGGAAATATCCAATTGATAGGGTAAATACAAATAGTCGCTGCTTTCTTAAGAATAAACATGAAAAAGTCAAATGATAAAATAAAGGGTAAGTCATGAAAATTCTGGTTGAAATCATACTAGTCCAGGTTCAATGCTTTTTGAAATAGTATAGGACTAGTATATTTCATATTAGTCCTTTTTGGACTAGTATGGGGACTAGTTCATTTTACGGAAATCATACTAGTCCAGGTTGAAATAGTTTGGAACTGGTATTTTACAATTAGTACAATTCTAGTATGTCATGGCTAGTTGATTTATTTATCTATTTATTTATTTATTAGCCAATGAAATGCACAAAGAAATCTTGCAGGCTAATTAGAAAAGAGATTACAACTAAAAATTGTTGATTGCTACTTATAAAATAATTTTAACACTTCCAAGAAGCGATTTTTTGAAAAAGTAAAATCAATGTCGACAAATCTGGAAATTCGGTTGATTGGCGAATTTTTAGAATATAAAGTTCTAAAGACACCAACAAAGAAAATTTCGGTGTGTCGAAGATGCCGGGACGGAATGTTGAAGGAAATACTTTTAAGGAGAACAGGACAGTCAACAACCCCCGTGACTACGTCGAAAACGAAAGACAGAGACATAATAGTCCTCCTACTCTGTAGCGATTTAAGGTTTATCAAGAGGCACCAGGATTCATAGGCTGGCACAGGATCTGTAAAATGTAGGCTACGAAGCGCAAAACGTAAAAATCCCTTTTGGATCCGCTCAATCCTAATAATATGGCAGTCAAAATAAGGGGACCAAATAAAAGAGGCGTAATCGAGCCTAGATCGCACAAACGCCATATACAGTAATTTTAGCGTATATGGGCCAGCAAACTCTGAGCTGTGACGTCGCACAAAAGCAAGCATGGAATATGATTTGGAAATTATGAAGCTCATGTGGCTGGAAATGAGTACTTTTGGTCGAAAATTACCCCAAGGTCTTTGATTTCACAAACAGTTCGAAGAGGCGAACTAGCGATATTGTAAGACGTCTGAATGATGTTATTGCGTTTAGCATAGGTAACATGAAAACATTTATTTATGTTCAACGAGAGGCTATTTTCTACGCACCAATTACTTACACTATCGATGTCACGTTGCATCAACATCGAGTATTGGAAGAACAAAGAAAATTTCGGTGTGTCGAAGATGCCGGGACGGAATGTTGAAGGAAATACTTTCAAGGAGAACAGGACAGTCAACAACCCCCGCGACTACGTCGAAAACGAAAGACAGAGACATAATAGTCCTCCTACTCTGTAGCGATTTAAGGTTTATCAAGAGGCACCAGGATTCATAGGCTGGCACAGGATCTGTAAAATGTAGGCTACGAAGCGCAAAACGTAAAAATCCCTTTTGGATCCGCTCAATCCTAATAATATGGCAGTCAAAATAAGGGGACCAAATAAAAGAGGCGTAATCGAGCCTAGATCGCACAAACGCCATATACAGTAATTTTAGCGTATATGGGTCAGCAAACTCTGAGCTGTGACGTCGCACAAAAGCAAGCATGGAATATGATTTGGAAATTATGAAGCTCATGTGGCTGGAAATGAGAACTTTTGGTCGAAAATTACCCCAAGGTCTTTGATTTCACAAACAGTTCGAAGAGGCGAACTAGCGATATTGTAAGACGTCTGAATGATGTTATTGCGTTTAGCATAGGTAACATGAAAACATTTATTTATGTTCAACGAGAGGCTATTTTCTACGCACCAATTACTTACACTATCGATGTCACGTTGCATCAACATCGAGTCTTGGAAGCTAGGTAGGTAGGTAGAAGTGGCTGCCGCAAAGGCACACCTAGGCCAGTAATAAAAGGCCAGTTGTGATACCACCAAACTCTAGGAAAGTCAGTCCCGGGGCCCGGCCATATGGAAAATCCCAGTGCTGTCGGGACTCTCCATATAGCCGAAACCCGGGACTGACACTCCTAACCGACACCGCTACCCCTCCTCGAACCATTTTGATAACTTGATGAAGGCCATCAAGTCCTTTATGTCTAGCTCCGCGACCTGGCTTAAGCTAACCAGGAAGGGAACTCCCAGAGAGCGCCTTCTCGCTCCGCTTAAGGCCGGGCAGTTGCAGATGAGGTGTTCCACCGTTTCCTCTTCCTCATCCTCTTTGCAACTCCTGCAGCATCGTCGGTAGGGAACGCCTAGCCTTGCTGCGTGCCTACCAATAAGGCAGTGCCCGGTTAAAACACCTATTAATATGGAGATTTCCTTCCTTTTTAGGGCGTATATGTGTCTAGATCTTTTAAGATCGCATTTTGGCCAGGTTTGCTTGGATATCCGGCACCCTGGGGCTTGTAGCCATCTTTCGTTGGCTTCGCGGAGTGTATGCTCCTTCAGCATTAGCTTGCACGTGGCAAACGGCATACCTATGCGCTCTTTATCTTGAAGAATCTGCTTGGTCGTGCCCTGCCTGGCAAGTTCGTCTGCCCTACAGTTTCCCTCAATGTCCCTGTGTCCCGGGACCCATGTGAGGTTCACGCGGTTCTGTTGGGCCATCTCTTGAAGAGATCGACGACAGCTGAGCGTCAGTTCAGAGTTGAACGAGTAAGAGCCAAGGGATTTGATGGCCGCTTGGCTGTCGCTGAAAATACAGATATCCTGTCCGATGGTGCGTTCACCTATCCAAGTCACGGCGTCCATGATTGCAGAAACTTCAGCCTGGAAGACGCTGCAGTGATCAGGTAGTCTAAAGGAGAGTTCTAGGTCCAAATCCCTTGAGTAAACCCCTCATCCGACTCTGCCGTCTAACTTCGAGCCGTCGGTGTATATAAAAGTGCCGCCATTAGTAGCGGGACACCGATCTATGTTCTCCCAGTCTTCCCTGCTGGGAATGTTTATTCTAAAACAACAATCTCCGACTGTTGTGGTCGCACACCGATCTGTGCTCAGAGGGAGAAAGCTGTAATATCTTAGAATACAGGAGTGTCCAATAGTGCTTGTGCCCCAGACGGACGTTTCCCTTAGACGCACAGCCGATGCTGCTGCTGCCCGGTACCCTTCCAGATCGAGTGGCAAAAAGCCAAGAATGGCCTGGAGAGCTTCATTGGGCGTTGTCCTTAACGCCCCGCTTATACAGATCATGCTCGATCTGTGGACTTTCCCTAACAGATTTAGGTTTGTTGCCTTTCTTAGCGCAGGCCACCATACCACGACTCCATACAGCATAATTGGCTGGATTATCGCAGTGTAGATCCATCTGCAAATTTTGGGGCTGAGCCCCCATTTTTTGCCAATGGCTCTTTTACACGTGTAAAGTGCAATGCACGCTTTCCTCTGGCGCTGGATGACATTCTCCTTCCAGTTAAGCTTTCTATCTAGAACTGTGCCTAGGAATTTGGCTTTGTCAGCTAAGTTCAGGCGCACGCCATCTAGTTCTGGTAGGTTCAGCGGTGGTATCTTGTACCGCCTGGTATAAAGGACAAGCTCCACCTTTCCTGGGTTGATGCTAATTCCGCAGCAAGAGGATCATGAAGAAACTTCTCGCAGTGCTACTTGCATCAAGTCACACAAGTTTTGTGGGAATTTGCCCCTATATGCAATAGCTAAATCGTCTGCATATGCCACTATCTTCCCGCCCCCCCACCTTGTGTCTCGTAGCAGCGAGTTTACGGTGAGGTTCCATAGGAGCGGGGAGAGAACACCACCCTGAGGCGTTCCTCTTGTGACATGTGACGTGAAAGATCAACTGTTCCCAGTGAAGAAACTATTTATGCCCAGGTTTGTTAAAGCAGTGTTAATAGCCTCCGGCCTTATATTGTTGAAAGCCCCTTCGATGTCCAGAAAGGCCACGAGACAGTACTCCTTTTCGTGCAATGATTTTTCAACAATAGAGACTAGGCTGTGGAGCGCAGTTTCCGTTGATTTACCTTTGGTGTAGGCATGTTGATAGCTAGAAATAAGGTTGCTATCAATAGTAGAGGAGAGATAGTCGCTAATTATCCTCTCGAAGGTTTTAAGTGCAAAAGACGAGAGACTGATCGGTCTGTAGTCTTTAGGCTCATAGTGTGAGGCCTTCCTAGCCTTTGGAATAAAGACTACCGTGGCGCTTCTCCAGGAGCACGGAATGTAATTAAGAGCCAGGCAGGCTGAAAAGAGAACTACCAGCCATTTAGCTGATATTTCCAGCGTGTTTATAAGCTGTGCGGGGAACATCCCGTCTGGCCCAGCTGCCTTGAACGGCTCAAAGCTTTTGATTGCCCACCTTACCCTTTCCGTAATGGGTATGTTTACCGCCAGGTTTGTTGCAGATGCTACAGGTGCATCATACAAGTTCCCCGGAAAGTGTGTGTTCAGGAGCAGCTCCAGGGTTTCCCCTTCCGTGCTGGTCCAAGATCCGTCAGGCTTCCGTAAATAGCTAACGGCTGTTTGAGTTTTTGATAGCACTCGTCTAAGTCTCGCTGTATCATCGACTTTTTCGACCCCGGTGCAGAAATTTCTCCACGAAGTTCTCTTCGCTTGCCTTAGAGCCTTTTTATAGGACCTCAGTTTAGCTTTATATTCCAGCCATTCAGGCTCCGTACCGATGCTCTTGGCCTTGTTAAATTGCTTCCTGCATGATATACGGAACGAATCCAGGTCGTAAGACCACCAGTGGGGTCTATGTTTGCCGCGTGGTTTTGGTACTGGACAAGCCTGCTCTAGGGCATTTGAGAGCGCCGTTGTAAAGGTCGTTACCAGATCATCCAGTTCTCCCACTGATGAGGGGGCTTGTGGAGGTAATACTGGTAGGTCCCTAGCTAATATTTGGTTATGTAGCTGCCAGTTAGTGTTGCGTGGATTTCGTTTCATAACTGGCTGCTCAACAATAAAGTCTAACACAATTTCTATGTACCGATAGTCAGAAAATGAATGCTCATCAAGAACACGCCATTTTCTGACCCACTCATAAGCGCCTTCGCTACAAACAGTGAGGTCTATAACCTCCCTACGAGCTTTAGTTATAAAAGTAGGCTCGTTACCCACGTTACAAACCACCAGGTTAGTTGTTAGTAGGTAGTCAAACAGAGACTCGCCCCTAGCGTTAATATCGGAGCTTCCCCACTGGACGTGATGAGCATTAGCGTCAGCTCCAATAATAAGATGGCCCGTACAGAAATTATCCACCAGATCTTTCACCTCCTTTTGTGGAGGAGGTTCTTCGGCGTCATAGGGCATATAGACCGACGCCATCGTTAGGCTGGTGCTGCCGACTGTTAAGCTGGCAGCTGTAACGTCACCATTTGAGTAGTTGGGTAATAGAAAGGTGTATAGCTCAGACTTTACCAAAATACAGGTTCTGACCTTGCCCTCATCATTGGCTTGGATGAGCTTGTACCCCTTAGTCCACAATCCACAGATCCTAGAGCTATTGACCCAGGGCTCTTGGATAAGGACCACGTCTACGTCGCCTTTAGAAAGACGACTGCTTAAAACAGCCGAGGCTGCTTTAGATTTGTGCAGATTTATCTGAAGCACCACCAACATGAGAGAGCTCAGACTTCCCCGCCGCCAGCGTGTCGTCGAGGTCTGGCCTGTTCCGGGGGCTGTCTCTCAACGAGGAGTTGTTCAGAGCACCTGCACGATTGGGCGTGGCGGGAACCCTGCTGTCTGAAGCAGCATCAACGTTAGTGTGCTCAGGTTTAGCCACGATCGTGACGTCGAGGCCTTCTTCGTCAAGCAGGCTTTCTTCTATCGCCGAGTTGTTCGCAGCACCATCGCAATTTGACGTGGCGGATAACATACTTTCCGCGTCGGACTCCTCTGCTTCCCCTTCCGATGCCTCGATCTCCGAGTCCTCCGGAGCGTCCGGAATAGCAGCGCGCTGTGCATCGCCACGGTATACGTGGATCACGATCTGACCCAAGCCGTAATGCACTCGTCCGTTGCACCGTTTAAGGGGCTCGAGCGCCTCCTTATTCAGAGTGATAACCACCTGTCTATTGGGCCCAACCACATCATCGACCAGATTGACGCCCCAATCCTGCGTCGGGAGAGACGGATTCCAGACCTGCAGCATCTCAGAAATATTCTCGGGTTCTGCAGGGACGGCAGGAATCCATGCCCTTGCCCTTGGCCGAGCAGGAATGTCCTTCCAGTCGACGACATCTAGTCTTGCCCCTGGGTAGACTTCACCCAGTCTTGCAACTGCTGCCTTATACAGTGCGACAGTTCTTGCATCCTCGCACGCGAAAATTTTGATCTGACCTTGGTGCCAGCCCGCGTCAGTACCTCGCGGCGGACTACCCGGAGACTCACGCATTAAGCCGAGGAGGGCCCTGCCCATTTCATTCCGGACACACAGCCACTGGTCTTTGGGGATGGACCAACGGTCGTTACCTCGGTCAATGAAACCTATAAGGATTCTGTCCTTGGTTACTTCAGCAAAGCTGAGTTTTCCCACTACGGGGTTGACCTGATGCCGCTTCGGATGGGGGTCTACCTCTCCGTCCGATCTCTGGCGTTTGAAGGGATTACCGTTCACCCTCTTAGGCACATAGGGCCTCTGGAAATTTGGTATCAGAGCTTTCGCTTCCTCCACCATCTTCCTTTATTCCGGCGACAGCTTCTCCTGCGATGCTCCCTCATATTTTTTAAGGATCCTTGCGGCCTTCCTTTTATCCCAGTACGCAAAGCGTCGGGAAGATGCCTCTTGGGGGGATTCAGACTCGTAGTTGCCATCGCGGTCTCTCCCTTTGCGTCGTCTTCCTTCTCTTTCGAAACTCTGAAACCAGGTCGTGAGACCATTGCCCCAGATGTGAAGAGATTGGGTTTCGTACCAGCGCTTGATGGAAGTTTAGCTTCCGCCGTTTTCTGCTTGACTGCGTAGGCAGCCGCACTGCTGCTTGCTCCCATCAAGTCACTCTTACTTGATAGCAGTTTGGGGGATGACTGACCCGTAGTTTCCATCGCTGTCGGCCTCCCAGTTAACTTTGAGGCGGAGTTTGTCCTCCGGCGTTGTGTTTTCGCTTGCTCCAGCATAGTTCTTCTCTGCTGCGGAGTAAACGAAGTCGTTAATTGCTTTGTATTTTGTGTGTTCTTCATCTTGTTCGTACGACCCCTCGCCGGACAAGGCCAGCTTAGGGTCAAGGGTAGTGTAAGGGGAAGTGTGTCGTCCGCCGCGGCAGATCCCCATACCGCGGTAAGACCATAGTTACTCCCTGAGGCGGCCCGGTATCAGTGAGGCTCCGTTCGACTACAGCCACGATTTGCCTCCCGGCTGCAAACGTCCAATGGGCACGGTATCGCATAACACCCTGGATTGGGAGGGAAAAGTTTTGCACATTTATATAGCGAGCCGCTTGCTTCAAGACAGACGCCCGCTTACAGCCGCACCTCATGGTGTACAGACGCTGCGAAAAAGACCCCGGTGAGCCCTTAAACCAAGTATGTCAGAGTGGCCCCACCGGGGCTCCCTCTCTTTCTGCCGCGAGCCTAGGTAGCTCAACGTTGCCCAGAGTGCACGAACGAGGACGCAAGAGTCGGGATTGAGCGCGGTCACTCAGCAACCACACCCCATTACACTCCGTCTTGGAAGCTACTAATAGCGGAATAAATCTTAAGATCATCCGCGTAAAGCAAAAATTTAGCAGAAGAAAAGCAAGTACAGATATCATTGATAAACAGGACGAACAAGAGTGGGCCCAAGATACTACCCTGTGGAACACCCGAGCTTGCAATAAAAGGCACAGATCTAACACCATCAATTACGACCGAGCAACGGCGATTTTTAAGATAAGATGTGATCCATTTTAGAAACGTCGAGTGAAACCCGACTGAGACTAATTTATTCAGAGAAATCAGTGTAGACTGTATCCACCTGAGCTCCAGACTGAAAGGCCGTTAGGCAATCGCTTGAAAAAACTGTAAGGTTAGACACAGTAGAACGACACGGAATGAAGCCATGCTGTTTGGGACAAACAAAGTTTTCGACAGCGGATAAAAGAATTCTTTGAATAATGGTTTCGAAAAGTTTAGATGTTACGGAAAGCTTAGAGATAGGGGTGATGAAAGCAAGTTTCCAATCGTCAACGAAGATACCCGAAGTAAGTGATTCGTTAAAAATATGAAGAATAGGATAAACTAAAGATTTGCAGTGTTTAAAAAGCCTTGGAGAAATCAGTGTAGACTGTATCCACCTGAGCTCCAGACTGAAAGGCCGTTAGGCAATCGCTTGAAAAAACTGTAAGGTTAGACACAGTAGAACGACACGGAATGAAGCCATGCTGTTTGGGACAAACAAAGTTTTCGACAGCGGATAAAAGAATTCTTTGAATAATGGTTTCGAAAAGTTTAGATGTTACGGAAAGCTTAGAGATAGGGGTGATGAAAGCAAGTTTCCAATCGTCAACGAAGATACCCGAAGTAAGTGATTCGTTAAAAATATGAAGAATAGGATAAACTAAAGATTTGCAGTGTTTAAAAAGTGCAACAGACAGACCATCAACATCCGTTTGGGTAGAAGGTTTCAGACCATCAATGCCAATGCGCACATCCTCAGCAGCCAGTGTTATACAACCGAGATCGAGTGATCCCGATTTATCGCATGAGACAGGCCTAGTGTCAGAGTCAATACTGAAATTGGACTGAAAAAACAAAGAAAAGAGATTCGCGGCCTCAACAGGTATATTAGCCACATTGTCGCCAAGAAAAAGTGCTGAAGGAAAACTAGAGCAAGACTTTTTCGAGTTCACAAAATGCCAAAACGCTTTTGGATTAGTCTTTAAGTTGGATTCAAATTTTAGAATATAGTTCCTATACAAGAATTTTTCCAGACATAAGAACTTCTTAGAATATTCCTTGTACTGACTATAATGGCTAATATTATTGCTTTTCTTAAATTTACGAAAATATTTATTCTTTTTGTTTCGGAGTCGAATAAGAGTTGCATTATGCTATGGAACCTCGTAATTCTTTCTTTTCACAACCGGTACGATACTCTTGCACGCTTCCACAACTGTGGAACGAAAACGCTCAAAGCAACGAGAGGCGTCACAATGATAAAATAAGCTATCCCAGCACACTTCCGAAAACAGATTATTCAATTTCAAAAAATCGCACGACTTAAAATTAAAACATAGTTCAGTGTTTCGATAAGCGACTTTTGCAAAATAATAAAATTCAAGACTAATAGCAAGAGGTATATGATGCATATCTGCCTTCGCAAGATAAGAATTACACTCGTTTATAGAAAAGTTTACAGTTTTGGATATAAAGATTAGATCAAGTGTGCGACCAAGCATATTACGGAAACGATTAATTTGCATTAAGTCAATACTTAGGAAGCCATCCACTAAATATGATTCACTATTACTATTTACATCACAAGCTAGAAGATCGGAGCTAGATAGATTAGACGACCAGGTCAGGTTACACAAGTTGAAGTCGCCCAGCACGCAGAGGTGATCCTCTCCCTTTTGTTCCAAGCAAGATGCGTGATGTTGTCAATATGAGCAGTATACAGGCTATGTTTACTATTCGGCGGAATGTAAGAAGCACATAATAGCAGGGCATCGGAAACCCCGGTTTTTCGAACACAGACTTGGTCGAGAATAGCAGTTGTGTTTTCCAACGATATCATGGCAGCATGGTACGTTGTACCGCAATAAGGACTCCACCACCTCTAGCACGTCCGATTAGGCTAGGACATCTGTCCTTACGAAAAACATTGAAAAGTTGAGGGTAGAAAAACTCTTCGCTGAAAAAGTTATCGTTTAGCCATGTTTCAATAATGACAATGACATCATATTCTAGATGAGAGCTAAACAAGCGCATAGCCTGTGCCTTGGTTCTTCGTCCGGAGACATTGTGGAAATAAATCTTTAAGCTGCCGTTATTCTTACGAGCATCAACTAACTCTGGCGTGATGGTATGTTCTGGTCGAAATCTGACAATTGACATATCGTAGGACATCAACACGTAAAAAATACCAGTTGCTTATATGGAAAAAATACAGAACACTGACTAGTTGGGCCCGGTGCACCAGCTAGTTGTAAACAGAGCTGTTAATTTTGATTAGTAATTAGTAATTGATTGATTAGAAGGTTTTTTTAATTAGTAATGATTATTTTAATTTCTTTCAAGAAAAAGCAATTACTAATTGATTACGATTAGAAAAAATCAGAAAAAAATCCAAAAAAAATTAAAAAATCAAGAAAAAATCAAAAAAACCAAAAATAATCAAAAGTAATCAAAAACTGCTTTTTTTGGTTTTTTTTGGATTTTTTCTTGATTTTTTAAAATTTTTTTTATTTATTTTTATTTTTTTTTTTTATTTTTTTTATTTTTTTTTATTTTTTTTGATTATTTTAAAGTTTTGTTGTTAAAAGTGTAAACATCTGTGTATCTTTGTATGCAAATATATACCGGAAACGGTCAAAATTCTAAAATTAAAATTCTGAAGTCAAAATTCCGGAATCAAAATTCTGGGTCGACAAAATTCTGGAAATCGGAATTCCGCACTTCCTTCGCCTTTTTTGGCTGTATTTCAAAATTCTGGTTTTTCATAGTTCCGGAATTTACGTTTTCCAGAATTAATTCTGGAAATTTTTTCCCCAAAATTTGAGCAAAATCGAGT